>JAMQGT020012469.1:0-207166 GCA_024447675.2 Pterophyllum scalare | reverse complement strand
CATGAGTAGAGATATGGACATTACTTTGATTTTTATTGCACAAAAGGACAAAAGCGCGATGGTAAACTGAAAACTGCCTCCAGGACAGAAACAGGTGTATTACACTGCTAACACAACTTCAGCTCTTTGCAAGTGTCTGCACAGACAACATGCTAACACAGAGCCAGCCAAGAACCCAGAGTGGTGATGAAGCTGAGTGCATGCTGACCACCCCCAGCCCAGCAGCCAGAGCCCGATCTTCATCAGGTAACAGAGGCAGTGACGAGCAGCCAGGCGTGCAGCACTGCAGCCTTCGAGTCTACCTGTGCGTGTTTCTACAGCAGAATCACTGCAAAGATTACAGCTTAACAGACGTGCTGAACCAGTACTTCAACTTTTACCACTGTTTTTCGTTAAAGCAAGTATTGGTACTTCTACTTAAGTACAGGATGTCTGTACTTTTGCCACCTCTGCTGAAATGTGAACAAATTTATTTGGTCTAAATAACTCGGTCCTGTTTCTTCCTAGTATTATTAGTCGTGACATCTGGCATTACCTTTTTATTTGTTCTTTATTATTTGTGTTTAATTTATAATGTATTTATTTATATTGCAATGTATTTATATATTTTATTTATATATTCTGTATTTTATTTTTAATTTAGCATTTATTTTCAACAGATTGTAGAAGTGCACTAGATTTGAAGGTACTGACTGTTCTTTAAGTGCAATAAATGCAGTTCTTTACAAAGTCCATGAGTAATCCTGTTAAATAATTGTGATTATGATTTTTCCCATAATTGAGCAGCCCTAACTTGATATTCATCAATGGTTTACCTCACATTCCTATTTACTTCAAATTACCTTTAGGTTCACTTCACAGTTATTTCACATTCACTTCAAATGTATTTGTGAGCTGGGGCCTATTCCAGGAAGCACGCTCAACAAACTCTGAGTTTAAAGGCAGACTTCAAGTTGACCAACTCTGAGATCGGCAACTCTGAGTTTCCTGTTCCAGAACAGCTGATCAGAGTCGGTTCAGTCAGCTGTGAGTATGTTCACCCTGAGTTAGCCGTGAGAAAGGAAAGAAAGCCATCATCAATGGAGCCCCGACACAGGATTCACCATGACACTTTATGAATGAGGGAATGAATCAGTGTGTCACACAGGTGGCTCAGGTGCAGCAGGAGGGGAGGGGTCAGAGAGACACTCAGAGTTTGTTGGTTAAAACCTGCCAATGAGCAGGTTAGGGTAACAGAGTCTGTTACCATGGTAACAGGACTCAGAGTTGGAGTTAACTCTTTCTGGAAGTTTCCTCCATTTTAGGGTTAACAAACCCTTTGTTATTTTGTTAGAGTCCAGCTAAAACATTACAGCTTTATCATACCACATACCTTTGTCACCTTGCATTGGAATTCATTTTGCATCTCTTAGGCACTTCTGATTAAGAGCCTAATGAATATTTTACATTGATTGAAGCTTTTACATCATTTGCCTTCATTTTAGATTAATGTCTGTCTAGAACCTGTAAATAAAGGGAAAGTCTTTGGACACTCTTTTTTAATTTTATTTATTTATTTTAGTGCAGTCCCACAAAAGGAAAAACTTCCTTTTAATATGATGACACCTCCAGCAGATCTTTATTTATCTTTAGATATTTATTTATTTATTTGCATTTTTTTTTTTTTTGCATTTACATTTTTTAGTACAGTCCAATTCAATTCAATTCAATTCAATTTTATCTACATGGCACCACATTACAGTAAAGAGTTCCCTCAAGGCGCTTTAGATTATAGGATAAAGAGCCCACAATACCTCCAATAATTCACCTTGGAGGGCAGCACAGTGTCGCGGTGGTTAGCACTGCTGGGTCCTGAGTTTGAACCACCATCTGGGTGGGGCCTTTCTGTGTTGAGGGTTGCATGTTCTCCCTGTGTCTCCCACAGTCCAAAGACACACAGTTAGTGGGGTTAGGTTAATTGGTGATTCTAAATTGGCCATAAGTGTGAATGTTAGTATGAATGGTTGTCTGTCTCTGTGTTAGCCCTGTGACAGGCTGGCGACCTGTACAGGGTGCACCCTGCCTCTCACCCCTATGACAGCTGGGATAGGCACAAGCCTGTATAAAGTACAAATAGAGATCACAGTTTGAGTCTTTGAGAGGAATTGTGTGCAAAGTAGAGTCCAAAATACTTGCCAGGTACTCGTTAAGTATGCACACTCTTCTTGTTTCAATGACATCATTCTGTAGCAAATAAAACAAATGTGTAAGGAGAGTTTTCATATTTTATTCTGCACCAATGAACTAGAGATCAACCAATGCACAACCAAACTGTTCAGGCTCCCAATTTTTGCCATGCAACTTCATTCTTGCTTGTTCATGTTTTGTTTTGTTTTTGGATGGTGGAATACACATTATTTTAGAGCACATGTTTCTACCACCACAAGAAGCACCTGTAAAGTGTTTCTAATTACCAGTGCTCATTTGTTATATAGTAATTGTGTATTATAAGCAAATATACTTTAATCAAGATACATTAAACAGTGTTTGTTGAAACCACATATAAAAACAAGCTAAACAATTCACTTACAGTGTTTTCATTTCATCCATATCCATACAAGTTATGTTTCATTACACTTTGTTATATATTTGCATGTAATGTAGCCTTATTTAACAGCACTTTATATGCAGCAATCTTTCACAATAAAGTCTTCATTGCTAAAAAAAAGTATTTAATTTTATGTATGACTACTTGCTTTCTTGATCACTGTAGTCAGTATGTGCTTCTTTGTGGTCCACTGACATCTTCTTTTGTAGCTTTGATTATGTGTGCAGTCAGGTTGCCTCTCTTTGAGGTCAGCTTGCAACATATTAGGATCATTTCAGGTCTCATATTTGGATTGACGTCTCGTTATCAAGCACGTCACGGGGACCACGTGATAAGAACTGCTTATTGTAGTGTAACAGGGACCTAGAATATTGTCTTGTCTGGTCGAGCACTTAATAAACTGTCTATATTTGGGCACTTCCAGGCTGAGGTTTCCTTTGTTACAGTCACCAAGTACAATAACTAAGGAGTGCAGCTTCATCTGCTCCACAGTTATTTGATGGGCGAGTGAACGCTGAGCCTCCTGCATGTTGGTTTGCAGTGGAACGGTCACCCTGACCAGCAGTGTTGCGTGTATTGTGCTCCAAAGGGATGCGTTACTGTAATCACATTATATTTTTGAGTATCAAAACTCATTACTGTACACCTGTGAACACCTGTCAACCTGTAAATGAAGGAAAAGTCTTTGGGCACTTTCTTTTTTTTTTAATTTATTTATTTTAGTACAGTCCCACAAAAGGAAAGGGAGGTGATTTTCTCAAAACCAGAAAAGAGCCCTTTTTTAAAACTGCTCCCTTGACCACATTTTTAAACTCAGGAAAATAAAAATTACACCGCTGTTTAGAGCAGGTCCTTGGCACACTCACAGTGCAAAAATGATTTTGATAGGAGCAACAGTTTTTGATTTAGAAGCAGTTGTTCGGCAGGTTCACCAAGGAAAATTCAACAGGACTCTCCCACAAAGTGCCTGCACTTTAACAGTTACACAGCTGTTTTCAGTTGACAGAATTAATGGTGCAGGAGCATTCTGATTGGCTGATAATACTTTAAGCTAATTGGTGGATTTGTCTTCTGCAAGTTGATCAAAGTTGGGCTGTTGGTTCTGCTTTAATAACTTCAGCACTGTTTATGCTACTGAAACCGTTCTGGTATCAAAATGTTCAGCTTCTTCTGAACATTTATGCTATTATTTGTCTTTTTCATAACTTTTATGGGTTTTTTTTAAAAAAATATTCAGCTTTTTATGAATTACCCCATTTAAATAAATGAGGAAACTTCAAATAATCTTCAAATCCATTACTAACTTCAAATGTAAAGGCTTCAGCATACTTTCAGCTACAGACACAATTTAAGTTTCAAAATGTAGCCAAGACTTTGGAATATTCAGCTATTACTCAGTTTGATGATATCTTTTATGGTTTTTAAACAGTGGCAGTTTTAGTTCTATGAACTTAGTGTTAGTATTTAGTGTTTTTGCAGAAATTTTATTTATGCTTTGGTTACAAACACAAATAGAATAAAGTTTAAACAGACATCAGCATGAACATAAACTACAAAATACAAAACATGGCAAGTAAATTATACAGTAATAAAGGCACATTATGATTATCATAAGTCAGCATCAATCAACGATACATTTTGAAGATGCAGCAATTTGCGTTCTGCTTTCTTATTTGTAGCTAACTTTAACATATTTACATACGAATAGAAGTCTACTAAAAAAACATAAAGGTTTGGGAGGGATCTGGAGGATCTTGCCTTATGTATATGAAATTTCCCTAAAAGGAGCATTAAATTAATGATGAAGCTAAGAATTTTATCTCTAGATTCAAACTTGACTATAACATCCTTAGGTCTGATTTGGACAGTGTGTTTAGTTTTGTCTTTAACAAATTCCTCCATGTCCCTCCAAAACCTAGAAGCAAGAGAGCAGTTACAAAATAAATGTATTATAGTTTCTGACTTAACTTGACAGAAGGTACAGTTTTCATCCAGATCCCTAAACAGTGATAGCTTTTTGTTACAAGGGTAAATATTGTGCAAAATTTTGAAGTTAAGCTCTCTTATTTTGTTTGAAACACAGTATTGAAAGTGAACCGTCCATGCTTTCCTCCAATTTACAATAACAAATTGTGTATTCCAGAAAAACATTCCTTTGGGTATCACCATAATCAAGCTACTCAGAACCTTCCTTGTATGCTGATTTGAGCATTTCTTATTTCATAAATCATTCCCCCAACTTTAAGAAGAGGTAACTGCAAACTAAACCTTTGATATGCAAAATGTGCTTTCATTAACTCTACTATTCCTGAAGGGATGGCTTTCATTACTGTGGCAAACTCTTTATATTTCACTGGAAAACAGAGAAATCAGAAAATTGTCATAGCTATAAAGGTTACCATTATGATCAAATAATTCTGCAACAAAGATAATACCTCTATCAATCTAACTCTTTATATATATGCTTTTGTTGCTAGTAGTGATATTACCATATTTCTTTATGTGGGGAAAAATTGTGTATATGACACAATTTCCATGAAAGTAAAGCTTGGTGGTAAAACTTTTAAAGTTTTACTGGTAACTTAGAAATAATAAAGCTGCAACTTACAGAGCTTTCAAATTATGCCGGCGCCAGGTGCGTTTTCCATCTACTCCACCACTCTGCGCCGTCTACTTTTTAATTTTCCTAAAAAAAAATTTGCGCCCTCTGCCTCTCCGTTTCGGGCGTCATGTGGATGCAGGTGGCAATATTTACATTCTTTCAATCTGAGCCATTTGATTGGTTCACGACTGCCATGTGACTATTCATATCTTTTACTGCTGTCGGTAACAAGTAATCTAATGCGTTACTATTTGAGGTCCAGTAATCAGATTAAAGATATTCAATTCAATTTTATTTATATAGCGCCAAATCACAACAAACAGTCGCCTCAAGGCGAAAAAAACAAAAAACAAAAAGCTATTGTGGGTAAAGACCCTACAATAACACAGAGAAAACCCAACAGTCAAAACGATCCCCTATGAGCAAGCACTTGGCGACGGTGAGAAGGAAAAACTCCCTTTTAACAGGAAGAAACCTCCAGCAGAACCAGGCTCAGGGAGGGGCAGTCATCTGCTGCGACCGGTTGGGGCTGAGGGGAGAGAGACAGGACAAAAGGCATGCTGTGGAAGAGAGCCAGAAATTAATAATAATGATTAAATACAGAGTGAAGTATAAACAAGTAAATAAAGGTGAATGAGAAGAAACAGTGCATTATGGGACCCCCCTCAGCAGCCTAGGCCTATAGCAGCAAAAATAAGGGGTGGTTCAGGGTCATGTGATCCAGCCCTAACTATAAGCTTGATCAAAAAGGAAAGTTTTAAGCCTAATCTTTAAAATAGAGAGGGTGTCTGTCTCCCAAATCCAAGCTGGGAGCTGGTTCCACAGACGAGGGGCCTGAAAGCTGAAGGCTCTGCCTCCCATTCTACTCTTAAGTATCCTAGGAACCACAAGTAAGCCAGCAGTCTGAGAATGAAGTGCTCTATTGGGGTGATATGGGACTATAAGGTCTTTGAGATAAGATGGGGCCTGATTATTCAAGACCTTGTATGTTAGGAGAAGGATTTATTCAGGTGACTGTGTATTACTATTTGTCATTTTTCTCAGTAAAAAGATATATTTTTGCTTTTTTCTTGCGTCTCGGGGAGTGACGTCTGACTGATGCTATAGTTGCGCTGTATTTAAATGACTTGACCTATAATCTGTGAAACGTCTCAAACATATCTCTCATGAATTATATCAGGTCATTGTGAGTGAGAAACAGCATTTCTATCACAAGGTAGAAGCTGCACTCAGTTTTTGGCAAAGTGACTTATATTTTTATAATATTATACTTATAATTGGATCCATCCCCGTTTCTTTGAAAATTTCCTCAACCAGTAAGGACACACCGTCCTTAAATTTTCTATCATCCAAAAGATTACTGTTAAGTTTCCAATAGCCTCTAATACTTTGTTGTTCCTTAACTCCTTTTAATCTAAGACTAATTAATTTGTGATCTGATAATGGAGCATGAGAATGAGAAATATCAGTGACATATTGTAGACCATATGTTGGCATCAACCATAAGTCTATATGTGACTGAGAGCTCCTGCTAGAATGGGCCCATGTACTGTATATTGTGTGGTATCAGGGTTCATAAATCTCCACACATCTGTAAGATGATACTTTGTACACAAGAACTCAGTAGATTTGAAACCTGATGATATGAACCTTGGAGGGTGATGGTCGGCAATATCATATGAAACATCGTTAAAGTCTCCACCAATGATGATTGCAGAGTCATTGTATTTTTCTTTCAAAATGTCCAGCTTTAGAGAGAAATCCTGGAAAGCATACTTTGCCTGAGTTGAATTATTTGGACCGTAAACATTTCCAATAATAAACTGTCGGTTAGTGCCTTAAAGCTAAAACTTGCCATAAATAGCAAGTTAGTGATGTCTATAACACATAAATACTAAAGAAGAAGAAGAAAAAAATAGTACTTATGAACCTTTATCCTCAACTGTACCATTTTCTTTAAAGCACATTTTAAACCTGTTTCAAAAACTGACTGAAAGTATTGTCACTGCCATCCATTGTTGCCTAGATGTTAACCTGCATTTATTTAGTCACTCGTTTCCCTTCTATATATGCGTGAGGGCCTGTGAAGCCAGCTTGCTTTTCTTGTTTCCTTGCTTCTTCCACAATTGGCCATAACTGACTTCTTTCCATCCGGTCAGCATGTGTCAGATCCTCTTTCAGTAACAGCTTCTGCTCTTTAAGTATTTTGTTGTCTGGGGAGATCCTCCAGATCTTGTTTCTGAATGCTCGCATAGTGAACTGAATGATAACAGCCCGATTTTAATTATCCCGGGACACGCCGACCCTGTCCACGGTGTCAACAAGAAAGTCCAGCTTTTCTTTATCCTCTGGTGTGAACTTCATTATTTCTGGTCTGATATTTTCCCCAGGTGTTTCCTTCTTCCCATACAGCCGTAGGTTCCATCATGTGCAGTAGCGCTCGGCTTCATCACTTCTTTGCTGGATTTTAACCATTTGCTCCGATACTTCTTTTATCTTGCTTTCGTTCTTTTGCACACAAATTTCCACTGCTTTCAAGTGATCACAGACATTGGTGATGACGTCTGTGTTTTTGGTGATTTTTTGCTCTAAAGCTGCGAAGCGACCAGATAGCCCCAGTACAGCTTTCAGAATATCATCATTAGAGGTTCATCCAGGTGAAATATCAGCTGATCTTTGCTTTTTTTGTTTGTTTTTTTAAGTTTTATTTATTTTTTTATTTATTTTAATACAGTCCAAATCTTTGAGCTCAGACTTTTGCTGTGTGTTCACAGTCAAAAGAAAGTGAAACGACTTCTGTGTTCTGGGTTGGCTTATATAGAGAAAAGTCCTTATCTTTAATCAAGATGCTACTAAGAAAAAAAAAAAAAAAAAAGGACTCCCTTTGCACCATAGCATTAAAGTAGATGTAATATTAAGGGGCAACATACAGTAACAGTGACTGCTGGGTGTTTGGGTGATATAACTTAGTGTAAATACAACACGGCCAAAAGTTAAAAAAAGAAATTCAAAAACATAACAATATAATAAAAAAGGTGCCCACACTTTCTAGAAGAATATCCTAATGAAGGCTGATATAACAAGAAAAGAACTGGACCAAGAATGGGCCCATGAGGCACACCTGAGGTCAAGGGAGCAGGGGAGGTTAAAAACTCACCACGTCCAATGCAGAAGCTTGTGAAGTAAGCCTGAATGCTGGTGCTACAGGCTTTTTCTAAAAAAGCATAATTATTTGTTTAGGTTGACTGAGCGCCTGCTGTTCTGCTGTTTCCTGTCATGCCCTGTTCAGCATTTACACTCATACACTGTACGCCTGACAACACACTACCGCAGTCTGCTACACTCTGCCTTTAGTTCAGTCCCTTCTTTTGTGCATATTTTCGCCAGCTGGTGCAAAAGTCCAGCCTGGCAAATTTTCGCTCGTGCGTTCATCTCTCTTACCTGAAGACGAGCAGTGCAAACTGCACAATATGCTCCCTGTTAAAACATGTGAGGAGGGTGGTTCTGCAACGAAACGTGTGGGGATAATTGCTCCGATTGGAAGAACTCTGCGTCATTAATTACAAGTTGAGGAATGATCAGACCATTGGTTCCAATTTGTCTTCCTGGTTTTGAGCTAATGAGCCTCTTTCTTTATATTGCTCAATTTAAGAGTCACACATATACTGTACACACACACACACACACACACACACAAATAAACATCACACGCACACACACACACACACACACCATTAAGTTAATTAACTAATACATCTTTTCAGAGGCTGGTTGTATCTATCACAGTGGATATAAAGTTACTCACAGGAGACAACAGACAATGACCAGCAACAACAAAGACTTTCCAACAAACTTATCTTGTTTCTAAGGGGAGCAGAGGTGGAGGAGGAGTCTGAGGGAATGAGAGAAAATGAGACAGTGGAAACGGGCTGAACCAAGCTGCCATAGACTATTATGTCTGCAGTGGAAGTTGCAAATCCCAGCTGCTACAGTGGAATGAGACAGATGGGCACAGTGCAGGGGTATAGTTGGTAAATGGGTGTGTTCTGGAATAAAGAGAGTTTCAGAAAGAGAACTGTGCTGATTGCAGGGATGGAGCCTTGGCTGGGGGAGTTTATGATCAATAAACTCATGGCAAGTCAGCTCAATCAATCACTTGGGGGGAAAAAAAACATTAAGACCAGAGGGAATTATAAAAATGAAAGAAAGGGAGCAAGAGGCGTAATAGAAGGGAAGGGGTGAGGGGGGTGACAGAAACGGACTTTTTCTACAAGCTTATAGAAGTCTGTTCTGCCCAATCACATCAGCACAACGCTTAGACCAGAACATTAAAAGAAAATCATGGCTGTGTAATATTTTGCAAGTAAATTTTTAAAAAATGACCCAGATGGTAAACAATTTTTTGAAAGACAAACTTGTGTTCACATAGAAGTTAATTTTACAAATATCTTTTATCAATCGCAGCATTTAAATTGCTAACAACAAGAGAGCTTAAAACGAACTTGAAATGTTACCACAGTGCGTGCTGTGCAAATATGAAGGCAAACACAAGGAACTAACAAATAACAACTCAGAGCATAGAGAATATTTTAGCTAACATCCACAATTTTCTACAGAAAACCTGCAACTTCCCAGACAAGCCCACTCCGGACACAACAATACTAATGGACGAGTAATGACAAAAAAATCAATTTTAAACTTTCCAAACAGGAAAACAGACCAATTTTTTTTTCTTAAATTAACGTTTATGTGATTTTATTATTTGGGGTTAGCCCAATCCTATTTTGAAGCACAATCTTAAAATTAAAAAATTTAAAAAAAACAATCAAAAGTAAAATGGGTCCGATTACATTTACATGTCATATATGTTGTGCGTTGACATATTTAAATCTACCTGTAGACAAACTGAATACTACTACTACAAACTATAACAGTAGCTACTGCATGCACATTCATTACACTTCAACACAATAATTTTACAGCTCCAAATTAATCTTCATGTTCCAGCGCCACCCACTTCCCAGAGAGAATGACTGCGCAGGCATCTGACCCTTGAACCCAGATATTTTTAGAGAAGCAGACTCACACTCACACTAAATGGTCAGGAACTGCTTTCCAGACTCTGCCATGCATGACCAGCCAACTTCATGCTCAGGTCTGCCTGAGGTCCTGTGGGAACCCACAAACAGGAAGATGAAACCTGTGGAAAATCCACTTGCCTTTACAAGTTCGTTCTGAAGGTTGTGTCAAGCTAAAAGAGGTGAAGACTTTGAGCTGAGTTTGACTTTTGTCAAACATCATAGGGGGCAGCAGTCCTCCAAAGCTCCCAGGACAGTTTCTCAGGATAAGGACGAGGACTTTTTTGTGTGTGGGGAGACATTCAGCTTATCATTGCCATTGTCCGCAAAAACAACATCACTCATGGATGTTTAGTCCTCGTACCAGTCCATACTGTTACACATTTCTGTGGATGTGTGGCAACAGATTCAAATCTGAAAACAACGAAGAGAAGGTAACCTGGGAAAGATATGATCGCTCTTCCTCCCTATTAGGACTCTCAGAGCAGCATTTTGAGTGAACTGAATGCTTTTCAGGGAGCTTTCAGGGACATGACAATAAAGAAATGCACTGTCTAAAGTCACTGACGGGGCTTTCAGCAGGAGTTTATGAGCTTTGCTGCATTTCTCTGAGTGCATTTCTGTAATAACACTCTGGAAAGTCACGCTGCATGGGGGGACTAGCTGTTCATGCTTGCACTCATGAATGTCACTTGATTATTTCTGACAGCGGCGAAAGCATCTGAACATGGCAGTTACTAGAAGTAAGCAATGTCCCTTTTGAATGATCATGGGCACCGCTGCAGACAGCAGAGATGCTACTGTGTTAAAACTGATGCCCTGCTTGATAAAGCTTGCTGATTCCAGCACTGTGTTTCAGTTTTCTCTGAAAACAAGGTGCTCTGAGTTTTGGCACAAATGTGCACTCCTCTAATTTGTTCCCACAGTCTTCTATTGACAAAAGGGGGGGGGGATTAAACACTGCATGTGAAGGTAAAAACTAAAGTTATTTCTGGCATTGTACAGTATTGTGTTTGGCACCAAGGACACCTCTGGGAACATTGTGTTTCTCTCACAATGCATCAATTTTGAATAGTCTCCTCATCAATAGAAACCCAGGCAAAAGAATGGCTGCTGGATTCAAGGACTTTCCCCCTGCTGCAGCAGCAGCGGAGGAGGCGCCGAAGCTACAAAAGTGCTGCTTTGTTGTTGGAGACAGAGCGTATTTATTGACTCTAAAAACAACTATAAAGCACAGCACTGCTGCGTTCCTTTACACCATTTTGCAATAACACGAGGCAGTAAAATCAAGAGCATCCGCTTTTATTTAGTGAAACGTGGGACCACAGTGGTGCTGCCACTGGTGCCAGAGTCAGTTGGATGATTTCTGTCCTCCTCCCACACAGAGGAGGGAGACAGCAGGTGTTTGTGGGCTTTGGAGGCAAAGTTGCTGATGTACTCTTGTGTAAGCAGAGACAAGTATACTGCAACTTTATGAGTATGTTTCCATGCATACTAATGCCCAACATGTGAATCATTCTGGTTTTGATAACATTTCAAGTGTATATTTAGTTTGGACTGTCACCTCGTCAACCACTTTGACTCTTTACCACTCAGCTGGTCAGCGTCTGAGCAACAGGTTGATCTCTCTGGGTTACATGATTCCCTGGACTTTACTGCATTTACCACTCTGCCATATTTCAAGATTAATCAAATTATTTTCACAATGTTCATAAAAATATATTTTATTATTATTAAT
This sequence comes from Pterophyllum scalare, assembly GCA_024447675.2. Taxonomy (NCBI): domain Eukaryota; kingdom Metazoa; phylum Chordata; class Actinopteri; order Cichliformes; family Cichlidae; genus Pterophyllum; species Pterophyllum scalare. The sequence continues at coordinate 195,161 of JAMQGT020012469.1, read as the reverse complement.
TGAGATTTGCCTGTTTGATGCCCAGCTAGCAGGCAGATGATTACCCAGCTTAGCATATTAAAATTCAAACATCACTTATAAGCTAATATGTGACGTCTTGTGTGTTCAGCCGCTACAAACTCAAACTCTAAAATTCACTGACAAGTAAATGTACACCCCATATTTCCCAAAAATTTCAGCATATTCCTTGAAAAAAAAATGTGTTCAGAAACCTTAAACTTCAAGTTTAAATGTCACTGTACGAGAAACAAGGACTCAGTCTCCTTTGTTGAAGGAAGCAGAGAACATTTGGTTATGGTTGCATGATGTCTATTTCAGATGTTCTAAGTCTGTCAGACTGCATAGCACTTACATTTAGGCCATTAGGAGTGAAACTGCTGTCATGAAGAAGACAGAAGCAAGAAGAATGCAAATGGAAAACTGTAGATTCAGGTGTTACGTCTGATAGCTCGTGACCTCTCATTTTAAAGCAGCTGACCTTGAAAAAGCTCTTTGTTAATAGATTTAGTAAAAATCAAGGGAACATAATCCCTGATGGATCTGCAGTATGTCTTATGTAAAGGTAAAACTACCCCATGAACAACACTAACATAATTATACAGTTGAGAAGAATCGTCATTATTTCTTCAGTCTGTGTGACTTTTTCCTTAATTTACACATTGTTACACATTACATTGGCTCATTTAAGCAGGCAGTAGCCAAGTCCAATATCTATTAATTACAAGTCCCCAACTGTACACACAAAATGGACAGAACCAGTTTAACATCACCCAGTGGTTTTTGGAGCTCTCTGACGGCCGGAGGTGCCACAAGAGACCAGAGTGAAGCGAGACGGTGAAGTGCTCAGTTATCTCCTAATGCTTGTTTCTGGAGGGTTATCGGGTAGTTGTCACAGAGACACGGGTACTAGAAGTGAAACAGCAGCATAAAGGTCTTGCAGGGCCTGTACTTCACAGCAGGTCATATTATTTGTCAGATAATTGTTTTAAAAATGCTCCTAAAGACACCATTAAGATCCAATTCAGTGACTCCAAAGAGACGAGGAGAGGCTGAGAAGACAGCATTTTGCTAAAGCTCCCTGCTTTGAGACACCTCATAATCAAAACGTCCATGCCCCTAAATTTAAGCCTTCCCAGCGTCTGACGGGATGGAAATTCTACCTTATTGTGAACGGGTAAAGTAGCTATAGAGATCAAGAGAAAGGAAAGAAAGTGCAGTTTTTGGCTTGGAACTAACACACTGTCCAAAAACATACCCAGATTTAAGATATTGCTGCAAGTACAAACTCATTTTAGCACCAAATGCACATATATTAATTATAATGCTAATTTAGCTAACACCACCGGCTATACACAAGCATCTGAGCCAGTAATTAATAGAAGAGTTAATGGACTGTAATTATTGAGGCAATTTAAAGTACATTACATGATGAAAAGGAGTTATAAAACCCTGTGAAAGTGATTCAGTTTAACTGTGTTTATAGAGAAAATAAAAGAGAAGTTTGCTAAAAACAGCTAACGATCATTTTTATCTTTATCCCACATGCATGAGAAGCATTTTTTTTTACCAACATTCACTGGTTTTATCTGTTGCCATTTAGTGTGCAAGACTTTGTCCAGAAACTTCGCAATGAGGGTCTAATAGAGTGCAAGGATTCCATTGTCAGATAAACTAAGACGGGGGTCTCCGTTTTAAAGAGGCTTTTTGTGAGGCCAGATCAGGGCAAAAAGTTGCCTGATGACCTTAACTTCACCCTGGCTCAGGGTTTAAAAGTTGATTTAATGGAGAGGAAGGAAGACTGAAAAGGGATATTATAAGCAGTGCATGCAATGATTCTCACACACACACACACACACACACACACACACACACACACACTCACACACACACACACACACTCACACAAAAGAAAGAAAGTCTTGTAAAGACTCGGGATCCGCAGTGATACCCATTCATCGAAGGTCAGGCCACAGTAGATATGATGGGATTAGACTGAGTATCTTATCTTGCCATGAAAATGTAATTCTAAAGTAAACTCTTACACAATAGCCTTCCTTACACACAGATACGAAATATGCTCGTGCTTTATTGTAGCAACCCACAGATGATGTCCTTTAAATACACATTATATTACAAAACCCTTCCATACTGGAAGGCATTCAGTCCGGAGCGCTCTAGGATATGAAATTAGGATGTAATATGATTAGGGAAGGATGTTTTACAATATGATTAAATTTGATGGAGTGGGCTCAAGTCAAAAAAAAAAAAAAGAAGAAGAAGAAGAGAGGGAGGGAGGGAAGGGAAAAGTCTCTTTTCATCCTTACATTTTTCTATGCTGTGATGCGATCAGGTTATTCTATTAACGCTTTAGTGATGACAGCTTTACAATGCCGTCTGTTCAAACTCAACTGAAGGCAGGAGATAAGAGTTTCAGCCTGCTGCCTACTGCTGCATCCCTGCCTGGATTGCTCTCTCACACTCTCTTTCTCTCTGGTCTCTGATTTGAATGTAGATTTGTAGGCACGAGTAGGCAAGAGATAAGTAGACTTGTATGTGCTCTCTATCTCATTCGCTTTGTCTCGCTCTCTCTCCTTGCATGCCTCCCTCTTTCCACATTCTTGAGCTCCCATATTCTCAACAATCTGAAAAATACTCTTATTCAGTCAGCAACCTGCTGCTATATCTTCTGCTAAGTCCTTTACTTTCACACTCCCTCGTACTGGTTTCTGATCCTTGCCTGGACTGGAAGACAGGAGATAAGACATAAGGCCTGACTCCTGCTGCTAGATCCCGGATCACTCGCTTCACTGGATTTCCTCCTTTTTTGCTTTCCTATACAGGAAGTAGAATAAGATGGCCATGGTGTGTCTTTACCCATATGTTGTCTTCCAGCAAGAAGTACCTTTTATTGTCCCCGTGGTCCAACAGAGACCAATCACAAGTACCTAATTACACCTAATCAGCGCTCCATCACTCACATAGAACATAAAAATTAATGCACCAATTCTTCTGGCTGTCTTTGATGAACCACCAATTCCACACAATAAAAAAGTTACAAATGAACACAGGGTCAAACTCAGTTCATCGTGGAGACAATAAAAGTTATTGATTCTGAAATGACTGTGTTCAAATCCCAGCTATGTACTAACTCTGCCCCTGTGTATATCACCGAATTACATATTACTGTGTATAATACTGCACCTCAAACACTCAGAGAATGTCACTGCACTTGCAACAGACTGCTTAGGTGCACCTTAGATACCTGTCTCCATGTTTTCATTAACACAGGGACAACATGGGCAACTGGGCGAAAAATATCACTTCGTTACCGAGGCTGAGTAAGAGTCACAAAGTGAAATGAAAAGGTGCTATCAAGCAATATTGCTCACAGTACTGCATTAATTCAATTCAGTTTTATTTATATAGCACAACAAACCGTCACCTCAAGGTGCTTTATATTGTAAGGTAAAGACCCTACAATAATTACAGAGAAAACCCAACAGTCCAAACGAGCAAGCACTTGGTGACAGTGGGAAGGAAAAAACTCCCTTTTAACAGGAAGAAACCTGCGACAGAACCAGGCTCAGGGAGAGGCAGGCATCTGCTGTAATTGATTGGAGCTGAGGGGAGAGAGACAGGACAAAAGACATGCTGTGCTCACATAAATTTCATTTCTCCAGATTCCCAGTTTTACAGAGTATTTAACTCTTCACACGTGGCAGCTACATTTATTCGGGTTTATGTATTTACAAGAATTTATCCCATTTTAATTAAAATATACCAGCAAACCATATATTGGTCCTTTGTAAGATATGTTTCCTTGCATGTTAGTCAAGGCTAAAGCACATGGACATGGTGCTGGGGGCAGCATGAGCCACTGGCCACTTCTACACATTTTTCCAGCAAGGTCAGGGTGCACTCATACAGCATTTCAATTCGCCACACTGATATGGTTTATGTAACACGGTCAATTCTGTATCTACTCTATCAAACAAACACTTTCTAATGACCTACAAGGCTGAACTGGGGCTAAGCAATAAACAAGTGTATGGAGAGAGAGACGGAGGTGTTTTCTTCCCTCAGGCTAACTCTGTGGAACTGTTTAAAACTGGCTGTACTGTTTTTACTGTGCACTCAACATGCTTTCAAGGACATTCACTCAGAGGAGAACTGACTGTTTCTAAGGTGTCACTGATAGAATATGTGCACATTAGAAAAATAGGTGCAAAATGTATATCTTACATAAAATGCAAATATAATTTTTCATATATAATAATTCCCCACCCCCCAATTTCTCTGCTTCAGTTCTGATCCAATGCCTCTACTTATCTATTACTCCAGATATGATGACACCTATAGATGAGGCTTCCCCTTAAAAAACATAAAGCAAACGGTAAAATCATTTTGATATGTAATTCCAAACAGCAGCAACTAAAAATGTAGTTTTCACACCAGAGAGATATCTTACTGGGGTAATTTATGAAATGGTAACAGTATATGACTCCAGTCATGATTTTTGGATGTGCATAAATTTAGCACTTGTATAAATAAAGCACCTGGACTTACAGTGCTGTGTGGAGAGTGTTTTGTGCCAGGGAGGGCCGCACAGTGCAGCCAGTTGTCAGCAGGTGGGCGGTCTCTGGGCAAAGTAACAAATAACCACACTCAACCGCTGCAGCGCTAGAAGCAATTACTAATCTGCTTTATAAACAGACACTCTCTGGACCGGGGAGGAGGGTGCCGATGTCCCCTGTGGTCTAGTGAATTGCTCCAGTATCTCAAGTGCCCCTGAGCACTGCCGCTGCTGGAATTATGACTTTTACTTTGAAAATCTGCTTATGTGTTATTGGGCAAACATCAAGGAGTGACTGGCGAGCATAAGTAGGATAATAGATGTTGCATTAACTCAGATGTTGCTGTCTTATCAGAACTGATGTGTCCCTGGCTTTTTTTTTCCCCTACTCGCCTTGAGAAATAGATGAACAAGTCACAGGAGGAATATCTCCTGTTTAGACTATGTAACTTTTTAATGGAAGCATTCATCTTACAGATGATGAGTGAAACCACACTTATGTTCAATTTAGTACACTTAGGGGGGGTTTGCCATGACAACTTAATCTCTATAAACAGATATATTCATATAAATATACACTGTTTAGCCATTTTGAATGTGAATTCTTAAAAGAAAATGAATGGCAAAAGGAACATGAAGCCTTGACCTAAAGCCTGTACTGTGGATTTCATCTTATTTAGGTAACTTCAGGGTTAACCCTGAGTTTTCTATGCTATGAAGATGGTTCACTACTTACTGGGGTATATATCACCATGGCAACTTATGCTGTAGGCCTAATCTGCTCCAGAGCAGGCTATGTCGTAGATTAGAGATCAACAAGTATGAAATCACCTATCAGTTTTTGGGAAAAGAGTGTGCAGACTGTATTAGGATCTAAATGTTTTCAATAGTGTCTGAAATTTCCCTGAGAATTAGTAATAGATTCTTAGAGAGAACTTTATTCCTTAATCATTTTCCCTGTTTGCTGCAAACAATTTTATAGCAATATTATTATTTGATAAGCATTAATATATGATCCTATAACAGGATGCCTACTCATACTTGTTGATCTTAAATCAAACTGGCATGTAGACTAAGCCTCTGTTTTTATTTATATTCATACTCCCAGATCCTTAAAAACCACTGGAGCTGCAGCTGAATGAATAAAAACTAAAACTCTCTTTTAAACATTAATTTAATGAAATACTCCATCAGATTCTCCTGTGTCCTAATGTTAAGAGTTGGGTTATTGATAAGTTTATTAGCTTACACAGTCTGCATTTTTAAAATATTTTAATATTAATAATAATATTATACTACTGTACAGTGCTTTTCCTCTCACATACATTCACACTCTGCTACGCTGTCTGCAAGAAGCTGTATTGCTCTCATTTCTAATATCATAGTTGTCTTAGGTTTTTTTGTCATAGTGCCCTGAGCACTCTGGTGACTTGTTCACTGTTCCCTCTTCCCCTCAAGAAGTGAAGAGAGGAACATGTTTCCTCGAGTTCCAATCTAAGCTGTGCAATGGCCAACAATGTTCTCCTCTTTCACAGTGAAGGAGGAACACAAGTTCCCTCAGTACTCCCCGATTTATTCACCTCCCCTCAACACCAGTCCTTACCTTTAAATCTAACCTCTCTTCTTCCTCTCCTGTCCTCTTTCTTACATCTTTCTCCATCTCTGAGTAAACTTCTCTCTCTCTTTTCCCTCCCTGGAAATACAGCAGCTGGGCCTTTAGCTACCAGACACACTATATGACAAACTACATACAAACAGTTTGTGTTTGCTGATATTTGTTGAGCAGATAGAAACACTGCATTTGAAATGACCTGCAACAAGTTCCACCCATCCATCCATTTTCTTCCACTTATCTGGGGCCGGGTCGCAGGGGTAGCAGACTAAGCAGAGAAGCCCAGACCTCCCTCTCCCCCAGCCACCTCGTTCAGCTCATCCGGAGAGACCCCAAGGCGTTCCCAGGCCAGCCGAGAGATATAATCTCTCGAGCATGTCCTGGGTCTACCCTAGGGCCTCCTCCCGTTAGGACATGCCCGGAACACCTCACCCAAGAGGCACCAAGGAGGCATCCTAGTCAGCTGCCCGAACCACCTCAACTGGCTCCTTTCGATGTGGCGGAGCAGCAGCTCTACTTTGGGCCCCTCCCAAATGGCTGCACTCCTCACCCTATCTCTAAGTGGAAAGGCCAGCCACCCTTTGGAGGAAGCTCATTTCTGCCGCTTGTATTCGCGATCTTATTATTTCAGTCACTACCCAAAGCTCGTGACCATAGGTGACGGTAAGGACATAGATCGACCAGTAAATCGACAGCTTCGCTTTTACACTCAGCTCCCTGTTCTCCACCACAGACCGATGCAGCATCCACATCAGCCCTGATCTGTCTGTCGATCTCCCATTCCCTTCTACTATCACTCATGAACAGCACCCCGAGATACTTAAACTCTTCCACCTGCGACAGTAACTCATCCCTGAGCCGGAGTGGGCACTCCACCGTTTTCTGGCTGAGGACTATGGCCTCAGACTGGTTTAGACATTAATGGCTGTATATTTAGTTATTTTGAGGGAAGAATAAATTTACACTGTTATATAAGCTGCACACAGACTACTTTTCATTGTGTCAAAGTGTCATTTTGTCAGTGTTGTCCCATGAAAAGATATACTTAAATATCTGCAGAAATGTGAGGGGTGTACTCACTTTTGTGATACACTGTAAGAGCAAACAACAGTCAGGACCCATTCCCCGGCCCAAAGGCACAGAGAAGCAACCCTCTCATCTACCAGTGAAAACTCTGACATACAGGCAGTATGCCTTGTATCCCCTGGGGGGCCAATCAGATACAAGAATACTCACCGACAGCAAATCCAGACTGGAACAGAGTCCAGCCCCTCTCCAGGAGACTGGTTCCCGAGTCCAAGCTATGCGTTGAGATGAGCCTATATGAGATGAGACTATATCTAGCTGGTATCTCTCAACCTCACACACTAACTCAGGCTCCTTCAACACCACAGAGGTGACATTCCATGTCCCAATAGCCGGTCTTGATAGCCGGAGATCAGTCCGCCAGGATCTTCGCCCCTGGCCACTGCCCAACACACCCTGCACCCAACCTCTACACAAGTTACTCCCTTTATTCTCACTCCTCTTCAGTAACGCTAGCTAGATGCTGAAGTATCATGACCACAACTTAAGGACATCTGCACTCGGTCCAGCCCACTTTAACCCCTGAGTTCAGTGCTATAAACGATGTATAAATCATATGGTTTTGTCTATTTCATGTCTTTGTATGTTATAAGCCCAGGGGATGGATACGCCAGTACGATTGTCCCCGTTTTGAAAATGTAAGGAGTAGAAAGTACAGATATTTGTGTAAAAATGTAGGGAGTAAAAGTAAAAAGTTGTCAAATACTCAAGTAAATAAAATAACACAATCTCACTTAGTTAGTTAAATACTCAAAGTTAAAAAACTCAAAGTACACATACATGAAAATTCTAAAGTACGGTAACAAAGTATTTGTACTTAAATACTCTCATCTCTGCTTGTGTTTAATGGGGCTGATGGCTTCTGTAATCTTCTGTAATCCCTCAGGGACTGTTGAGGATTGGGTGTCCTCCCTGAGGCTGGATGTGAGAAGGCATCTCTGCTGTATGGTGAGAATTTTTCTAAAAAAGTCTGCTCATTCTCCATCACTGGAGAGACCCCAAAGTGTTCATTGTTGGTTCCCCTTGGGTATAGTTATTTTGAGGAAAGCTCTAATACCAGATGCTTCCCTGACAGGTTGGGGTGTTGTTTTTGAGGGGACGGCCGTAAATGGTACCTGGCTGGAGACTCTTTTGCGGGCATATAAATTAATTTTCAAGGAGGCTCTCACTCTGTGATGTTACGTAGTCTGGCTCACGGCCTGATGATGTGAAGCAGCAAATACCTCCTGTCGTTAGACTCGACGTGCATTCCCGGGATGTTGAAACGTGTGGTGAATTTGCTCTCCAGAAAGAATCAACTCTACGGGGGTGGAAACTCAATGCCGAAAAAGTCCACCAGCTGTGGGACAGGTTCGGTCAGAAATCCTTAGATCACACAATTAAGAAAATGTCAACAGAGGTTTCTGGAATTGGCTCTATGCGTTGCTAGAAAATGTATAGCTATTACATGGAAGTCTGACTCCCAACTCACCATCTCCAGATGGTTCTTAGAGATGAATAGCTGTGTTCCACTCGAAAAGATTACCTACTCTCTTAGAAGCGATTATAAAACCTTTGCTAAGATCTGGCAACCTTATTTGACTTATGTGGGCACTATGTCAGTGCCTTTATTAGATTCTACATAGTGCATTTTATAATACTGTCAATTTTTTTTGATGATGTGGGCTGGGAGAGGAAATGTATGTTGATATATTGTTTATATTTTGCTAATGTTTAGAAATAAAATTGGAAAAAAAAGAAATCCTTAGATCTGTTCGCATCATACGAAGACACGCAATGTCCTCTGTTCTTTTCATTAAAAAACAAGGTGCACCATCAGGCTGTGTGTGTTTATGATACATGTGTCTTCATAATACCATCATACCAATGGTACAGAGCAGGATGGCAGAGCAGTGGCTGTCATTGATTTTCAATTCAGTTCAATTCAGTCTTATTTATGTTGTGCCAAATCACAAAGAGTTGCCTTCAGACGCTTTATATTGAATGGTAAAGACCCTACAATAATTATAATATATAAATAATAATTCCTTACTGGTCCAGCAGGCCATAGATGGCGAAGCTAGCCAGTCTGCTCCATAGCCACACATGGCCACTGCCTTTACACAGGGATCTGGTATCACAGATTTCACCTGCATCCAGAGCAGTTAGCTCTCTGGGCCTAGCATATGAAAGGCTGAATTTAAATGAATCTGGTCTTCCTCTGAGGGTGATTGAGACTATTCAGAATTCAAGAGTTCTTTCCACACTCTCCCTTTATGATGGCAAATGGCATGTATTTGAGAGATGGTGCTCTGTTCTAAGTGTGTTATGCTTCCTTCTAGATTTAATTCCTTCAGGATTTGCTAGAGAAGGGAACATTTTCATCTATTAAAATGTATTTAGCTGCAATTTCATCCTGTCATGTTGGCTTTGGTCATGCACCAATTGGTCAGCATTCTCTGAAAAGTAGGTTTATTAAGGGGGGCTCAAGGGCTTCCTCTTAGGATTTACTCACAGTTTAAAACAGGGATCCTCACATCCAGGCCTCGAGAGCTGGTGTCCTGCAGGTTTTAGATGTGTCTCTGCTTCAACACACCTGAGTCAAATACAGAAGTCATTAGCAGGACTCTGGAAAACTTGACTGCATACTGAGGAGGTAATTCAGCCATTTGATTCAGGTGTGTTGGATCAGGGACACATCTAAAACCTGCAGGACACCGGACCTCGAGGCCTGGATGTGAGGATCCCTGGTTTAAAAGGTGCTCTCAGAAATGCCTTTTGAGCCTTTAAAATGTGTTGACTTAAAGGCACTTTCATTCAAAACTGTCCTTTTGCTGGCTTGTATGTTTTATCTACACACACTTCCTGTGTACAGGTTTCCCTGAAATATGATAAGGTGGTTCTGCACCCTAACCCTGCCTTTGTGCCTGAGGTTAGGGAGCCTACCTATAGCTACCCCACACTGAAAATATTAGCTCTTCACCCCCTGACATCTGCTGATGAGAGCCAGAGCTGGCCTAATTCCCTTTGTCCTATCCGAGCACATTTATCCACTCAGGACTCAGGGGTTTATGAAAAGAAACCAGCAGTTTGTGTGTTGGGCTCCCTCATGGAGGGAAGCCTACAGTATGTCCTGCTGCCTGTTGTCACACTGGAGTGGAGACTATTGTGATGGTATATGAGTGCCAGGGACTGCAGTCTCTTGTGCACCAGTGTGCACAATCCACCAGAGGAATGGGTGCCTGATGGGCCCTTTTAGGGCCATAGTTTCTGTGGGGGATATCTATGCAGCTGCTAGCTGGGCATACACAAGGCAACCTTTGGGAAGGGTCCAGTTGCATTATTAATATGACACACAGGTGCTCATATGTATGGCAGCCATACTTGTCATTAGCTACAGTAAAAGTACCATGGTAGTAGAAATACAGGGCTAATATATAGCAACCTTTTCTTTTTGTGTCATTTTCTAAGTTATCATCCAGCAGACACAGAGCAATATGAGCAATGTGGATAAATGAACTTGAGCCAGCAGGTTTAGAAAGCTGTAGGTTTTGAAACCAAAACAATTAGCTGAAAGATGCTAAAAACAAAGTTTATGGTTAATTTTTAATTTAAAATACAAGCAAGTGCACCTTTAATGCTTCTAAATACTTAAAGCTGTCACACATGACTGAGCAGATAATGTCTGCTCATGTCTTATTACATTTTAAATCCAGAACACAAGAGAATACTTGTCACAGTGTAAATGGCAGTTATAATATACTGATACAGCTGAAAATATAAAAGCCAGAATTCAAACTCACAATAAAATAAACTAATTTTACAGCTCCTAACTCAGCTCAAATGGCTGGATGTTCTTTTCTCCTTTTAACAGACCTGTAATTATTTGAGGCTAAAACTTTGTGTCCTTTATTATTACAGAATTTTCTCTTTGAAAGTCGCCACACCACTACTTTTTTTTGCCAAAAGACATTGTACTGGTTTAGAAACCTGCAATTACTTTGCCATAAAATACTTTATTTCACACAGTGTGTAGCTCAGCCTGGAGTGAAACACCTTACGCTGTTTTCCGACAGAAAGAGACAGAAGGAAACAATTCGCTTTCATAAAGTCAGTATACATTCACTGTCTGTGTGTCCATAGAGCAAATGAAAATATCATTAAACGTAGCTGTATTTATCAATTCAGTTTCTCAAAGAAAACTGTGAATGGGATACAGAAATGTTGGATGCAAAGACAGACATCTGAGGGATTAGAGACACAGCTGACAGCAGCAAAGGACAGCTGTCAATACGACACATCCTAGAGTGTGTGTGCGTGTCAGAAGCTTGCCATGTGGTGCCTTCTCAAAGCACACACCCCAAAAGCTTTAAGGGTCAGCAGAGGAATAAATAAGGAAGAGAATACATTTAAATACAACATTTATGTGTTTTTAAACAGGTAATTCAGCATGCATTGTTAGCCGTGTGCTAGAGAAAACTGTGTGGAGCTGTTTTGTAATGCAGCCTTTTTTACCCAGGTCACCTTGCTTGCAGCTTTTGGCTTCTTTCCGCTCAGTGTTTGGACTTTGTCAGGTAGTAGATCATAGGAAAAAAACATGCCCTCTGGTACATGTGACCTTACAGAGCAGGTAAGGGCCGTGGAGAGGCAGGAGGTCATATAAGTGTTAAGTTCTGAAACTGTTTCACACAGATACAACTGAAGGAAGAAAAACACAGTGTGGAAAAAATCTCACTGGTAAAGAAAATCTACCATATCAACCAAGTCAAAACCCCTTAATAACTAACTTATTACCTGTAATTTTAAGGATTTTTTTTTTACAGAAATATGCTGTCTTGTGAATTACTCTGCTTGGACTGAGATGGTAGTAAAAGCACCTGTTTCCCTGTGTACACCCTACAGTCTTGTGAAAAAGAATTTCCACGGGACTCTTTGCAGTCCTGTAAAAATCTAAGAACACTGCATTAGTCATTAGTTAATCGCCTGATTCTTTTTCTTTTTCAGCCATTCTCTTGTAGATTTGCTTGTGTTTTGGGGATCACTGCACTGTTGTATGACCGATTTTTGGCCAAGCTTCAGACAGATGCCTTTTCATTTAACTCTAGCATACTTTAGTATGCAGAGTTCATGGTCGACTCAGTGACTGCAAGGTGCTTGGGTCCTGTAGCTGCAAAACGAGGCAAATCATCCCCCCTCCTCCCTCCCACTAGTACCACCGTGCTTCACAGTTGGTATGAGGTGTTTGCGTCGATGCTGTGTTTGGTTTTCACTAAAGTTGGTGCTCTCCACGTTGGTCTCGTCCAAAGGATATAGTTCCAGAAGTAATTTTCCAAACCAAAGCTGCCATGTTGTGACGTTCTTTTTAGAGAGAAGAAGCTTCCTCCTGGCAACTCTGCCCCCACTGTTCTGAACTTTAACATGCTAACTGAGGCCTGTACAGTCTGAGGTGTAGGTCTCTGTTTTGGGTTTGTTTTTTGGGTTTTTTTGCAAATTCTCAACTAAAGAAATGGGAACTAATTTTATATTTTTGCGACAGGCTGTAACAAAGTGCCTAAAGATAATATTTTAAAATTGTTTTATGTGTAGATGCAACAATGGTTCATTCCTTGAGTTAGGTGCCTCTGTGATGCTTGGATAATTCAGAGGGCAGTGTTAAATGGTTTAACAAACAACAATATATTCCAATGAAAATGGTCTGGTACAAGGACTTGACTGAAATTGAGTGAAAAACATGCAGTGACCAAAGAAAAACTCTGAGACCTTCACAAACCCTGGAGAACTTCTGCTCAAGACCACTTGAAATTTTTACACAAAAATCTGTCTCCTTGGAAGCCAAATACCGTATAAATAAATGAGTGGTTGCTGAAAACTTTTGCACAGTACTGTACATATATAGGAACTGTCCACATAAAAGTGTATAACATTTGCACTGTCATTGCAGAAACAGGTCAACACAGTGGTGAGAGGCAGAGCGCGCAAAGCACAGAAGGAATCAAAAGAAACAGCAGTGAGAGACACAAAATGACAAAGGGGATAAGGAAAGCTGCTCTTCTACCTAGGATTCTCCCATACTGAAAATCCTGTTTGATGAAGCACCAGTGCCTCACTAATCCGAGACCTTTGCTAATGGAGGTCAGTGGAATCAAACTGGTAAAAAAGAGAAACAAAGGCAGCTGTTTTTCTTTTCAACAGCCTGAACCACCATTTGACTTCTGTCTTAGCTGATATCCTGAAAAGAAAGCCCTTCATTAATTTAGAGAATACTGCTAATTCTTATTCTTGTGTAAACTTTTGTTCTGCTGGCTTTAGCAGTGAGAAAAGAATGCTTTGCTGATAAGGTCTAATACCAACCTCTTAGAAGGAAAGTTTGGACTTTTGACCTAGGGAGGTAAAAGTTTTTCACAAGTCCAGTGCCAACGGAGGGATATCGCCTAAAGCCAGAATCTACAATTTCACTCACTGTTTCAGTGATTCCTGGAAATCACTGCAGTTTACAGTAAGTACTGTTACAGATCGGGTATGGATTCCCGTTATATTTTCTGTAATCACAGGCTCTGTAACCTTGACCATTTATTTATCTATGTACCATTATTCAAAATCTTTCCCTGACCTCACTCCAACTCAGATTTGTACTTTTTGTGAAGTTTTTTGTTTGTTTGTGTTTCCTGAAAAAATTGTTGGTGTCCGACAAATACATAAAACTCTATAAAGGCTCTGTAAATGTATAAATTCATGTCTTGGGTAGTAATCAGTCTGTCACATCAATATCACCAAAATTCAACTGTAAACAAGTGCTAAATTAGCATTGTCTTTTTTATCCTTGGGTACATGCCTGGACAACATAGTGCGATTCTATATTCATGTTAATCATGTTACAGCTTATATCAGAGTTAGGTTTGGGCTAATTTAGCCACTGTAGCCAGCAAAACAGTCCTACAGCCACCTAGCCACAGAGTTGCAAACTCTCTGAAATAATGCAGGTGCTGGCGTGAAGTGACATCACCCCATTCAAAGTGAATGAGAAGTGAGAGTGTTAAAGCATCTGTCTGAGTCCTAACTTACAGTAAAGAGTACATCATCCATCAAGGCCAATGCCATAATTAGCAGTTTTAAGGGAAGTGATCAGCCCCAACATGCATGAGTCCTTCCTTCGCCCATCACCACCTTTGACTTGGTTTAATGAAATTCAGTAGATTTTGCTTAATCTAGCTGACAAACAAACAAATTACATTTTAACCTTGTCATAGGAATAAAGATAGAAATCAACATTTAATCATGCAAGGTTATAAAATGCACATTTTATGGCAATGACATATAAACAAAGAAGTGAAACTTTCCACGTGTTGATGTAGTACATGTAGAGAAAAATGGCAAACCGTTGCAGAACCGGCGTACCACTGAATCAGCAGTTTTGTGTTTGTATTGCTTGGCTGGACTGCACTGGCTTGAAAATCATACCTTTCACTTTGTCCATTACCTTTTAAGCCATCATATGACAGATTCACCAGTAGTCTAAATGTTACATAAGAGGTTTTCAAATAGCCATTTTTTTCCTGTATTTCAGCAGTTAAAATTGAGATTCTCCATTGGTAGACACATTTCACTGTTTAGATCAGATCTTTAATGTTCTGTTGTCCTTTCACTCTCACGCCATGATTTTTATTAAAAAAAATAATAGGGTTCATCAGTCCAGTGCTATCCTGAAAACAACACACTGGCCCAAGCAAATCCTCGAAGAAGCAGTGCAGCAAGAGTGTTGCATTTACTTATGAAAAACAAATATCTAGATAAAATCGTTGGACATGTCAGTGTCCAACAATTGGGTGCATAAAATATGGAGGTCGGTGTGTGAGTGAGCGACTGGATGCTATATTTTTCCTCTGTGGGGTTGTAAAGTTAAATGCAATAACCAGCATCATAAAGACTGATCGCAGGAAATCAGACTTCCCCGAGGCTGACACACAAATACACAGAGTGCAGGGCGATCCATCACAGTAGTGCTACATTGTACTGCATGCAGCAGGTAATAACCGCCACTCTTATTGTCTGTTATTCTGGAAGAAAATTGAATATTGGGGGGAGCAGGTTTGCAAAGAGATACTTCATAACAGCCCTTTGGCAGAATATCAGAAGTGACTTTGGTTTAACATCCATGAAGGGCTAACCATTTAACATGGGTGCCTTTAAGCATGTTGAGTTAACCAGTCCTGGGGATTACTATACAGACTGTAAAACCAGTTCACGTGTTCCTTCTAAAGCTTGAGAACCTAACTGAGCATTATCTGAGACTGTTTGAGAGTTTGAAAGATGCTGTACAACTAAAGGAAGTCTCCTGGAACAGCAGTGCTTTGCTCCCAGCACTCTTGCTATATTTAAACAGTTCCCTCGAAGTCCTGTTCTGACAACTGTGTGAAAGCGATGAGCCTAGGGCCAGGGGGTGAGCAATGACCGTGTTGGTATGGCCATTTAGGGCAAAGATCATTGTGATGAATGCGCTCCGTCAGATGCCTCGGGATGTTACTCCTGGTAGTGCTCCTGAGCTAAGTTACCTCATTCTGTCTTTCAGACTGCAGGCTATTCTGCTGAGAAGTGCAGAATTTGGTCTATAAGTTAAAGCCAGAGATCAAAGTAATGACAGTTGACATGAAGGCTGGGTCAGTTTGACACCGAATTTGATGTTTGCTCCCAAACTTGATATTGGTCATTAAAGTATTCCTAGGTTTTTGCCTCTTATAGGTGGATTCACACAACACTGAGAATCCAGTTTATACTGTGATGACTACTGTGACGAAAGCATCAATTTCACTGCTGTAACCAGTCTTACAAATCAAAAATAATCTCTGGCTCTCTTCCACAGTGTGCCTTTTGTCCTGTCTCTCTCCCCTCAGCCCCAATGCAGCCAATGACTGCCCCTCCCTGAGCCTGGTTCCGCCTGAGGTTTCTTCCTGTTAAAAGGGAGTTTTTCCTTCCCACTGTCGCCAAGTGCTTGCTCATAGGGGGTTGCTTTGACTGTTGGGTTTTTTCTGGGTCGTTACTTTACAGTATAAAGCGCCTTGAGATGACTGTTTGTTGTGATTTGGCTCTATATAAAAAAAAATTGAATTAAAAATTGAATTGAAAAGTTTAATTTGCCATGACAGTGAGCCTGTAGGATCAAGACTAGGACCAAATTTGCAATAAGGTTACATTATTTTAAAAATACAAACAGAATGATTTTGATCCATTTCCCTCTAGGTTGGGCTCAACATGCTTCTGTTGCACTTTTGCTATGACATAAACGTATATGGTACCTTCAAGTGGTACGAAGCAAATCACCCCATTTTTGATCAAGCCATCAACCGGAAATCTTGGCAAAGGAAGCAAATTAATAAGTTGGTCTGCTTCTCAGTAGGGTTGACCCCTAATTTGTCAAATATAAGTATCATGAAAATATGCTAACACCAGACATCTCAAAACAAGCAGCAGTTAGAATATACCTCAGGTCCACTGAGACTGTTTGTGGTAGCTAACTTGCTAATTTTTTCAATTAATTTGAAATATTTACCAATTAAAAATATTACATAATTGATGCAGCTGGGTTTTGCTGGCCTCCTATTTAGCCCTTATTAGACTAGCTGCATTATGCCTGCAATGCTCTAAGAGCTGTGCATCCTTGAAAAGAACATCATCATTGTGAGGAGTTGAACAGCCTTTTTTCTTGCAAAAAGTGAACAAATAAGAGTAAAACACAGTGACTAACTCGTATGCATCCTCTCTGAGTTTGATGTCAACACAGAGGTTCACTGCTGGCTTGGAGGCTGGCTAACCTAGCTTAATCCAGCACCACTAGCTGTTTTTACTCTTAGACTGTATAAAAAAATGGACGGCATGGTTCCTCTTCCTCCCACCGTGCCAAAGTGAAGCCAAAATTGTCTGCTTATGTGGGGTGGCCTCTTGTTATTTTTGGAGCCAGAGTCTGCACAGTAGTGGTTTGGGGTGGAAGTAACAGGTAACCAGCCTGTCGCAGGGCTAACAAAGAGAGACAGAAACCCATTCACACTCACATTCACACCTATGGGCAATTTAGAACACTAGTTAACCTAACCCCACTAACTGCATGTCTTTGGACTGTGGGAGGAAACAGTAATATTTCAAACTTTTTGGCCACTCCTTTGCCGCAACAGGCTAGTATTAATAGGTTGTTGGACCATGAAGGATACACCCAATCTGTCCTTAAAATCAGGCAAAAGAAGGCCGCATAGGGCCACATTTGGAGGTGCCCTCAAGGTGGGAAAGCCTTCATTGGCTGGCTATGACGTAATCAGCCTTAAAATGCGACCTTAGAAGGATGTAGCTCCTGAATTGGAACACACCCAAAGAGTTGGCATCAACTGCACACACTCCACAGAGGCTCAGAGCTGCTGTAATTATCAGCATTATCTGGAAATTAAATGTTGCCTTTTGAGATTTTAGCACAAGACTGAGGATGATATAAAGCTGAAGATTTAAACAGATTTACATACATTATATATTCACAGAACACTCTACTGCCTGATAACACGGAAACAGAAAATGTCTAATAAAATGATAGTTTTAAAAACACACAAGTAGAAGATTTCATAGAAGTGCAAGTTCTTCTTTTCATTTAAGAGCAGGACCCAAAATCCACATTATTATCAACAGCTACATTCACCCTGGGGGAAAATGAGTTAGGGAGACCATCAGGGCCAAGCTGGGTTCAGTGGTTTGTAGAAACTTCCTCCCTTTCTGTCATCACAGATGTCCCGTGCCCGATGTTCTGTTGACCCAATGAGCTATAGACAACATGTCGGAAAAATCAGGAGAATTGAAACTGACTGGAGGGATCAAGCGGGACAATTTTGACAAGCATTTCCGTGGCACTTTATGGAGACAGAATGATAGCGACTTTTTCTTTGTGCGATGTTAGCAGAGGTTCTGGATTTTTACATAATTAAATTCAGTCCTGTAGAAAATTATATTTTTTATATTACCCACTCTGGCCTCTCTGGTTACTCGGGTATGAATGCCACGTAATTGCTTCACAGCAAAAAAAAACACACAATATAAGCAAACCAATGTACGTGAAAGAATTTCAGATTAATGTTTTTAGCTCAACACACAAGTCAACCTTATATTAAGTTTTATTTAAAGCTGTCAGAGAAAATATCACGGCCTCTTCATGTAGCTGACGACATTCAGTGTTAGAAACATAAGTTCTAAACACCAAACTGAGTTACTGTTCATACTTCTGAATGTAAAGAACAGCATGTAAGTGGACAAGGATAAAGATATATAGAGAGCAGTGTCAAACCATTGTAGAATCAGCATGTCATTGTGTTTGTGCTGCTTGACTGGACTGCACTGGATTGAAAATCACACCTTTTATTGTGTCCATTAACTTAAAAGGCATCATATGACAAACTGACAAATGGTCTAAATGTCACATAAGAGATTTTCAAATAAATGCCATTTTTTTCTGTATTTCCACAGTTTACATTTCTTCATTTGGTAGACACATCTCCCAGTTTCAATCAGATCTTGTTCTTTTACTCTCACATACCATTAAATTTTATTTTAAAAAATAAAAAAGTTTCATCACTCCAGTGCTATCCTGAAAACAACGCACTGGCTCGAGTAAATCCTTAAAGAAGCAGAGCAGCAAGAGTGCTGTTTACTTGAAATTCACTTGAAATCATGGCATGTTGTTGAATTGATGTGGAATGTATACACAGCATGTGTCTTCATGTCAATATTTTTTTTTCTTCATGTCAATATTAAAAACATAGTCATTACTGGGTCAAAGGCAGATACACCCTGAACAAAATTCCAGTCCATGACCACCCGCTTCGGATGTTATATTGGGTGCTAATCTGGATATTTATTCTGTAGCTGAAAATAATTATTTTACTTAACTCGTAACTTAATTGTCCCTGACAGAAGCTCATATTTCTGACATAACATCATTTAAATAGTGACCGCTTTACTACAATATCCACTAACATTTACACAGTAACTTTAAGCTAGTGCCACAAAGACGGTAAAACCCGCAGTAATCTCCACAAATGCGTCTCAGAGCTGTGATATCAGCATTCTGTTACACCACATTAATATCATTTCAAGTGCTTACTGACACTCACTGACTTATTAATATCACTAAAGAAATGCTGTCTATTTAAACCCTCGTACCTGTAAACACTGCTGTATCCGCCGGAAGTCAGCGAGCATGGATTCTGGAGTCTTTCATACATCTGTCAGTGATCCTCCATTAGAACAATGATAACCTTCTCGACTGGCTAGTAGGTGGAGACGGCCCCTTCTGGCCCTTATCTATGGGGCTAATAACCACTAATAATGTCCAGTTAATAAACTGATACTGTAACATCCAAAGCAGGTGCCATGACAGGCTAACCACAGTGAAAGTCCAACCAGGAGCTCTGAATCTGGAACCTACTGCTCTAACTACTGCATCCCCATTCTACCCTCTTTTTATGTGATCTTTTTTGAAAACTAGTTAATTACTTTTTCACAGCTTCAGTTATCAGGCCTATACTCTACTGATATTCAAAAACGTGTGAAATATTGATCACTCATTATATTGCCCAGAGTTTGCTGGGTTAGGTAGAGCTGCAGCACTAAAGACACCCTCAGGTGAGTCCCATTATGGCTTAGCACTGAGCTAATGAATCAGGTGTTATCACATATTTAACACATGGTTGTAACATTCTGTCAGATATTTATGTGTAACTTTACAGTGACATCAAAAACCTCAATTTTTCTATGAAGCTGTGCAGTTTGTACAGTCTGTCTTTGACACAAAATTAGGCTTGTGTTGCTTTCATTCTTCTGCTAAATACTAAATCATGAATACATTTCTAAAAGAAAAGCAAATTTTAAAGTGAGTCCTTTACTCTGATGCAGTCTAATACTCAGGAAAATTAAAAAAAAGGTCTGAAGAGTAATTCACCTTGTATTGTTACCTGCAGCTTAACTTTTCAACCACTTTTCCCCACCAGCAGCTTCTGTCTGAAGATACCTGCAAAATGTCAGTGGAACACAGACAAAGCATATTACAGCAACACTGTTGTGTTTTTCTGTCACTGTGACCTCATTATAACGACTGGCTGGTCTCTTTGGGGTGGTTCTTTTTCCATATTCGCACAAAGCGCTGTGGGTAAACAATCTAACAGGAGCCTCTGTGAGACGCTTTAGATTGGAAGTGTCTAGCGGGTGGCAGATGTGTAGGTGGGGAGCTGCCTCATCTCTGTCTTGCAAGAAGCAATTTTGTCAGTGTTAGAAAGTATAGGTGGAGGTGGCCAAATGAACACTCTCTAAGTTCTTAACTTTGGATATTATCCCTCATGCTAAGGAGAGCATGTAGGGGGGAAAAAAGTTCCTCTCCATGACTTGGAGAGGTTTGTGTTTTCCGGAGGTGAGGAGAATTTCTCAGAGAAAGAGAGACTGACAAACAGAGAAAGAGTGATTGGCGTGAAAGCCTCTTAAAGGATTCTGAAAGAATGAGATGCAGATGACAACTGAGAGATGGAAACTCTGCAGGCAACAGAGAGGCATATGCGCACACACACACACACAGACACACACACACACACACACAGAAATCTCATCTCGTTCACCTTCACGCTGATTTAAACTTCTGCAGCTAATGAAGATAGAAGCTGCTTCTTCAGCTTTAGTGATCAATATGAAGACGTGTGTGTAACTGTGTGTTCATCTGTGTGTGCATGAGTGTGGGTTTGTGTTCTTAAGCTTGAATATATCTGTGAGAAAATGTTTTCTTTTCCACCTTACCCCCACTAGCTTCTCTGCCCCTGTACAGCAACTCATTCTCCACTCAGAGAAGGCAGATTTCCACAAGTTCTGCTGTTTGGATTTATGTGGATGTTTTATTTATTTATATATTTTTTTAGACCACAGTCTCTTATACAGTAGTTGATTGACAGCATGGCAGTGCGGTGTAGTGTGCTGCAGGTATTGGGGATGTTAACATAATAGTTTAAGTGCTTAAAAATATACAATCCGATAATGCAGGTGACATGTGATGCTGTGAAATTTTAATTAAAAGTCATTAAAAATAGCTGGGTTTTGTAGTCATCCTCCTTTTTATCTTGTGCAACTATTTTTAGTATTTTGTATGCTTTATGTGTTTTGTTCATGGTGTAATTTTCAGTAGTTTTGTAACTTTAAGGGGAGGAAATATGGAAGAAAAATAGGAAATGAGAGCGAGTGGATCAAAGAGCATGGATGAAAAGGAGAAGACATGACGAGCGAGCCATGGAGAAGAATATATTTCGGCAAGCGTCTGAAAGTGGTGAGCACCAGCGACAGCAGTCCCAGCTTCAGTCAAGCAGAATACAAGGAAACTGCCAGAACAATTTTGCCAGTGTGAACACCCCACCAAAGGACAGGCCAGCTCTTTTCATCCTGCACTGTAGGCCAAAGAGACTATGTTAAAGACTCACGTGTCCAATTATGGCTGTTTTTACAACTGATATTGTCTGTGCTTTGTATTTTAGTTTTCGGGATTGCTGGTGTTTTAGTAGATTTTTACATTTTAATCTTTTTTGTTATTTTAAGGTTTTTAGGCATTTTATATATTTATAATATATTTTATTCTCAATTTTTTTAACAGTTACATTTTGATATAAAATAACTAGTCTTTTGTTTGTTTCTTTTACAACTTTTTGTTCTCCTTTACAACCCTATTACACTTTACTTTTCAAAATTAAGTTTTGTTGTGAAGAGGTAGCGCTGGCATGCATTGAATAGCCCTATTTGAGTAATGTTCTGATCCACATTATGGCACGAACTACTCAACTAAGTAAAAGAAAATGACGGTCCATCATTACTTTAAGAAATGAAGGTCAGTCAATCCGAAAAATTTCAAGAACTTTGAAAATATCCTCAAGTGCAGTCGCAAAGACCATCAAACTGGATGAAACTGGCTCTTATCAGGACCACCCCAGGAAAGGAAGACCAAGAGTTCCCTCTCTTGCACAGGATAGGTTCATCAGAGTTACCAGTCTCAGAAACCACAAGTTAACAGCACCCCAGATAAGAGCCCACCTAAATGCTTCAGCGTCAAGGATCACACATATCTCAACATCAACTGTTCAGAGAAGAAGAGCATGGCTTGGGCCAAGGAACACAAGGAATGGACATCAGACCAGTGGAAATCTGTCCTTTGGTCTGAGGAGTCCTAATTTGAAATTTTTGGTTCCAAATGCCATGTCTTTGTAAGGCACAGAAAAGGTGAGTGGATGGTTCCTACATGTGTAGTTCCCACAGTGAAGCATGGAGGAGGAAGTGTGATGGTATGGGGTGTATTGCTGGTGACACTGGTGGCAAATATTCCAAATCCAAGACACACTTAACCAGCATGGCCAGCATTGTTCTTAGTGGAACCATCATTGGTTTTTCAACAGGACAATGACCCCAAACACACCTCCAGGCTATGTAAGGACTATTTCACCCAGAAAGAGGGTGATAGAGCGTCAGATGACCTGGCCTCCACAATCACCTGATCTGAACCCAAATGAGATGGTTTGGGATGAGTTGGACCTCAGAGTGAAGGCAAAGCATCCAACAAGTGCTCAGCACCTCTGGGAACTCCTTCAAGACTGCTGGAAAACCATTTCAGGAGATTTCCTCATGAAGCTGAGTGAGAGAATGCCAAAAGCTGTAATCAAAGCAAAAGGTGCCCACTTTGAAGGATCTAAAATCTAAAACACATTTTGGTTCGTTTAACACTTTTAAGTTTACTACATGATTCCTTATGTGTTCCCTCGTAGTCTGGATGACTTCAGGATTAATTTACAATGTAAGAAAAAATGAAAAACATTGAAAGAGAAGGTGTGTCCAAACTTTTGACTGTTTTTATTTTTTGCATGTCATCCAATTTTTTTTTTGAACAACATGGTTTTGGAATAATAGTGTATACATTTCTTCATGAGTGACTGCAGAACTTTCACTAGTAACAGGCAAAAGTTTGCTTTATAATATAGCTGTGTGTGTTCATAGTTAACTGGCTACAAACTGTTTAACTGAACTTTACTATTTTAGCTTGCCTCCATGGAGTTTGCAGGTAATGGAACCACAGCAAGGGACAGGGTTTTTATTTTTGGTCATTAGAACAGAATTCTCTCTAGACCTGATGCTGTTTTATTGGGGAGCACATATATGTTGCACTTGTAAGGCTGAAGTCAGGGAGCACAAGCCTCCTGGGTAAACAACACCCATGAAAATCGGTGGAATGATTGGTTTCAGTCTTGTATCTGTGGTTGTTTTTAAGGTATCCCTCACTGTATGCTGCAGAGTTACATGCTAATATACCTCCTCTTGAAATATTTAAACAGCAAAGAGACCGAAAATTGTGTTATTTTGACTACGTGTTCCTATATCTCAACAGTATTTAATGAGAAAAAATGAAAGAGTTGTATACTAATGCTCTGTGACTCTAAAATATTCATCATAACTGTTTTGCAGTATCTCCAGTTTGGTGCATGTACTCCCCATCTCCTGCTCGCATCATTTCCTGTCACTTCTCTATGGACTAAAACCTCATAAAGACACAAATGCCTTCAGAGATCATTTCAGCTGAAGCTCTTTTCAGTTCAGAACCATGTGAACAATTAACCAACTGGAACGTTGATTGATCTTCCTCAGGAAGCCTTTTTATTGACATTGGCTAGAAACTGCACATCTAATTTGAATTCTTGACACCTGGGACCTTATGTTGCCATTCATCATTTCATCTCCACCACATCTTACAGTATTAGAAGAGCCCGGCACTTTTATCAGAACCTTTATCTGCAGACATGACACCCCCCCCCCCTCTCTCTCTCTCTCTCTCGCTCTCGGTGGTGACTGAAAGGTTTCCATAAAAGAATTTACTCACACTCAGTTCCTGTGTCTTTCTGTTTGTATCTCATAAAAATAAGAAGAAACTCACCTCTGTCTTCTCAGACCTGCTTCTCCCTCAGGGTGCCATGAGTGTTCAAAGGTCTATGTAAGTGCTGGGGATGAAAGCATAAAATAAAAATTTAAATGCCTTAAAAATTTGATTTTTTTTTTTTTAATACAGGTTTTCAGCAATCCCAAAAGACAAATACTGCTCACTGAACACTGGACAACTTTACTCGAATAGAGAAATGTAGCCATTTTAAAGGGAAGATGCGTGCAGATGTAAGAACAATTGCGGATTTCAGATTTTCCTGTCATCCTGCATAGATTGGGAAAACAAGGAACTAATCGATGAGCATGTTGCTTTATGAATGAGACTAGTTGAAGCATTAATGCTAATAGTAGACCCCTCCTTGTTTTGACATTTGTCGTACCATGCTGTTTTGCTGCTAGGTGTTCAAGATATTTGGAAGTTCATTAAATGTACAAAATTCCAGGGACACTAGCTGACACTGTGTGATTTTATATATATATATATATATATATATATATATATATATATACACACACACACAGAGCGAGAGAGAGAGTTAAAATGGAGTTGTTGTATTAAGGCCAAAGTCAAATAATCAGGTCTGTATGTGCACAAAATCCACTGATCATTCCATCCATCAGGCTTCAGACTGCTATAAATGCTCTTGGATGTGTCTAAGGTCATTGAGAGCAGATATTATGGAAATCTTTACGGCACGATAGTTCTTATCATTGATGAACTGTATTAAGTGTACTGAGTACAGAGATCAAAGATTGCCATTTCTACAGGGATTGGGAGGCACTATGAACAATGTAAAAGGCTTTTTGCCAAAGACTTCTGTACGATCTGACTTCTGTTTGTAACCGGAAACGCCCCCCCACCTGCTGGCCATTAGAAAAAGTGCAGGTTTAAGGCACTTTGGTCTTCCATCACACTATGCCATCATGGTGTATTTCACTGGCAACTATGACATTTCAATATCATTCAAACACTAAATTAGACTGATATGCTGGATTGTTGTAAATTAGTGATTCCAAATACAGTAATAAAACACAAAGTTGACCTAGAAGGTTGTGCCACATGTTTGAAAAATATTAGAAGCTTAGAAAGAAATGAGTGCAGGATAAAGGGGGATAAAAGTGAGTGGAGAAAGGGGCAGATTTTTGCCATCAGCCCAAGACTAAAGTGTCTTATCCGTCTCTTCATGTGGGCTATTTTTACTTTCCCCCTTAATCCCTTGTTCTTTAATGAGGAGGATTGGACTCAAGAATTTTTTTAACCTTTTTTGGAGGTGACAGACGAAGGAAAACCAATTGTTCAGAAAGTCCAACCGTATTACCACAGTTGTTAGTCATACGCAAAACACACACAAGGACACCCAATCATGCGCGCACACACACACACACACACACAGATATAGCATTGATGCAAATGCACACTACTGCTGTTGAAACGTCTTTTGTGTCCAACAGTATAAATATGTGCATATTAATCTATTTTTGGCTGTGGATATATGTCAGTTGTCTCTATTTATTGTTATATATGCGCTTCTGTGTGTGTGTGTGTGTGTGTGTGTGTGTGTGTGTGTCTTTGATCAAGGCAAGCAGAGTTGGTTCTAAGCTCACTCCTGTCTGTCATTGAGGCTAATCACAGGCTTAATGGACCAAGAGGGGATATGTTTGATTTTATATATAGAAAGAGACACGAATGCATTTACCACTCTCACAGTTACACAGACACACACACACAGCCATTTATTCCATTATGGATTACAAGTTCTCCTGCTTTAGACAGAGTGAGGCTCAAGGAAAACAACAGGACCCCCTCCAATCTGTACAGCGCAAATCAGTAATCTGTGGTGTGATTCCTGGGAGATTAAAATGTAATTGGCCAGCAATGGCAGTGGAGTGCCCGCTGATATATCTTATGTGAAATGATGAAGAAAAAAAATTTATGTCCACAGAGTTTGCTGTTATAATTCAGAGTCAAAGGGGAGAACATAAATGTGAGAGCACTGGTGGCATTGGAATACAATTTAATAGAGTTTAAGAACCAAAAGCAGTAACACAAAAGGTTCGATCTATGCCAGTGAACCTACAGCATGTGCTCTGATTAAAGTTATCTGAGCTGAGTTGAAGAAACACTGATGGGCCTCTTCATGCATATTTCCCTGTATGTTAGCTAAATCTTTCAGTCTGTGTTCCTGGTGGAATATTTGATTGCATTCCTAAAGTGGAATTCTATAAAGCCATTTATTCACATAAACCCCGGACCTGGTTCAGGCAGACTTGAGCTGGGATTATTTCCACAGTTGTCCTTTCTTCACATGTATTGATCAGGAAGTAGTTTGCTTCAAATGAATTTCCACAATTGGAAACACTCTGTGTTATTGAGGTTAGGGAGCTGCCTGGATGGATCGTGCAGGAGGCAGCACACACTGGAATATGAACAGACTCCAACATCACATGGACCAGTTTTTTTCATCTGGCAGAACTCTAGTGCAAAGTCAATGAAGAAGAAGCAACTTCATCTAACCAACAATCTACCAGAGTGGTCTCAATATGGTCTTGTCTGGAAGGACTGGAAGGACTGTGCATGTTACCAATTTTGTTAATTACAAGACCCAAAAAAAGAATATGAATGTGACTCATCTTCAAAACGTCATAACTGGCATTGTAACCCTATCCATCATCTCTGTCTCTGTTACACTCACACAAGCAAAAACTAGTACAAGTGCGCTAAATCCTATATCAGGTTTTCTCTGTGGAATTTTACACCTTTGGGGGCATCCTGGTGACACCAGGCTTGTTGGATTCAGACAGTGGACAGACTCAAGCTTGCACATCTTGGATCAAAATTCACTGTTGCCATGCCCCATGTGGAGCATAGGTCACTTTTTCAGTAGCTGCAGATGGTCAGAAGGACAGTTGGGTGATATATTGATGGCACGTGTGTCCCTTCATTTCTTGGCTGGAATCCCACTCCAGGAAAGACGCTTAAGAGGACGCATTGCCATTGGTGCTGTTGGTGCAACCCCACTGAAAACCTTTCTTCCAGCTTTTCTCTGCGATTTCAGAAATCCATTGATTGTACCAGTTTGGAAGCTTCTCTTTGCGTCTTTGTTTCTTGAGTTTGATGACTAACTTGCTAAGATGCATGAAGAAGTCCCAGTTCTCATTGGGCCTCCTGTAACTGTGGAACTCCACACATGAATTATTTAAATCTTTGTATTTCTTCCACTGACAACCCATCCTCATTATTGGGGGTTTATGCTAATGAAGGACAAACAGTAAATGTAAAACTTACAAAGATAGCAAAAAAAGAAGATGACGATTGGCCAGAATAATGTGTGCAGGACTGAAAGACTGTGTAAAAACACAGAGGTAGAAAAAGAAAAAGAAGAAGTAGTGCAGATGAATTTCAGGTACCAGTATAATTTTAGGGACACTGTGTTCTTATAGAAGTTACCTTGTGTGTGGGTGGTGGAGTTTATTAGAATTCATGAGGGAAACAAAATATCTTCTGCTTTCACTTCTGTCATCATTTTTTTTATTCTTCCTTTGACTCAGTTTCCTTCTCTTCTCTCTGCACCTTACATTTAATGCTAATCTTTTGGCATGAACACTCAGCATCTGTGGCAACAACACTAGAAATGTTTGATTTCCATTAGTAGATTAATTGAAACGTAATACCAGAATATGTGTTTCTGTGAAGAAGGTTTGGTTAAATATATCTCTGTAAGTGAGTCTAATCAAGTAAAATGTCAGAAGTAAACATGGAGATTAGCTCCTGAGTGTTTCTGTTTGAAGGTGTGTGCACTGACACCCCTCTCTCTAAAACAATGATTTAAAAGTATGCTTTGATAAACGAGGAGGAGGAAAGCATTTTGATGATGATGGCAGACGGTGCTCAAAACAAGGTACAAATGAACTTTACATTTATAGGTGCTGGTCATAAAATTAGAATATCATGAAAAAGTTGATTTATTTCAGTAATTCCATTCAAAAAGTGAAACTTGTATATTATATTCATTCATTGCACACAGACTGATATATTTCAAATGTTTGTTCCTTTTAATTTTGATGATTATAACTGACAACTACTGAAAACCCAAAATTCAGTATCTCAGAAAATTAGAATATTACTTAAGACCAATACATAAAAAGGATTTTTACAAATGTTGGCCAACTGAAAAGTATGAAAATGAAAAGTATGAGCATGTACAGCACTCAGTACTTAGTTGGGGCTCCTTCTGCCTGGATTACTGCAGCAATGTGGTGTGGTATGGAGTCCATCAGTCTGTGGCACTGCTCAGGTGTTATGAGAGCCCAGGTTGCTCTGATAGTGGCCTTCAGCTCTTCTGAATTGTTGGGTCTGGCGTATCGCGTCTTCCCCTTCACAATAGCCCATAGATTTTCTATGGGGTTAAGGTCAGGCGAGTTTGCTGGCCAATTAAGAACAGGGATACCATGGTCCTTAAAGCAGGTACTGGTAGCTTTGGCACTGTGTGCAGGTGCCAAGTTCTGCTGGAAAATGAAATCTGCATCTCCATAAAGTAGGTCAGCAGCAGGAAGCATGAAGTGCTCTAAAACTTCCTGGTATATGTCTGCGTTGACCTTGGACCTCAGAAAACACAGTGGATCAACACCAGCAGATGACATGGCACCTCAAACCATCACTGACTGTGGAAACTTTACTCTGGACCTCAAACAACATGGATTCTGTGCCTCTCCTCTCTTCCTCCAGACTCTGGGACCTTGATTTCCAAAGGAAATACAACATTTACTTTGATCAGAGAACATAACTTTGGAGCACTCAGCAGCAGTCCAGTCCTTTTTGTCTTTAGCCCAATCGAGATGCTTCTGACACTGTCTCTTGTTCAAGAGTGGCTTGACACGAGGACTGCAACAGCTGAAACCCATGTCTGCATACGTCTGTGCGTGGTGGTTCTTGAAGCACTGACTCCAGCTGCAGTCCACTCTTTGTGAATGACTCCCACATTTCTGAATGGCTTTTTCACAATCCTCTCCAGGGTGCGGTTATCGCTATTGCTTGTACACTTTTTTCTACCATATCTTTTCCTTCCCTTCGCCTCTTTATTAATGTGCTTGGACACAGAGCTCTGTGACCAGCCAGCCTCTTTAGCAATGACCTTTTGTGTCTTGCCCTCCTTGTGCAAGGTGTCAAAGGTCATCTTTTGGACAACTGTCAACTCAGCAGTCTTCTCCATGATTGTGTAGCCTACAGAACTAGACTGAGAGACCGTTTAAAGGTCTTTGCAGGTGTTTGAGTTAATTAGCTGATGAGAGCGTGGCACCAGGTGTCTTCAATATTGAATCTTTTCACAATATTATAATTTTCTGAGATACTGAATTTGCAGCCTGCACTGGGCCAAAGTGTAGAGGCCCCATATAAAGTATGTTTGTACCCTTGTACACGGGGATACTGGGGGTAGGCATACTGTGGGCATGCTGCAAACAGTGAACAACTCACCCTTTGGCACCCACAACTGTTTCCTGTAGCTGCTTCTAAGATTTTTTAGAAATAAAGTTAACACAGTTTGACAGGCATATTTTTGCACCAACCAGGTGATTCCCAAAGAGCTATTAGTTGAAAACTCTCAGCTTGGTGTGCAGTGCATTCTTAAATAAATGAGGAAATTGGACAAGTGGAGGACAGTAGAAGTGGCAGGCCTAAAAAAGTCAAAAGCAAACAAATCTGAAAGTCATGCTTTTAAGAAACAGGAAGAAATTCCAGCAAAGACCTGACACAGGACCTGAGAGATGCATCTGGACCTTCAGTTAATCCAGTTACTGTTCACTGTTCATCAGAAATGGTCTCAGTGGAAGGGTGGCGGTCAAGAAGTTACTCTTAGGGAAGGGAAACAGCTGGCATAGCTGAGGTATGCCAATTTACAAATAAACTGAACTGAAAATCAGTGGCAAAAGTGAGTGTTTACAGTCATCTGTAAAACACAGTGGAGGCTCTGTTATGAAACAAAATGAATGTTCTTAAGAAACCTGGAGGACTACTTAAAGAAATGACAAGAAAACTGCCTCAGAGAGTTCAGGCTGTGCTGAAGAATAAAGGTTGACATACCAAATATTGACCTTCAACTTAGACTTCAAGCAGCTACATTATGAGATTAACCTGACGTGAGCTGTTATTACTGTGTTATCACTATTGTTATACTGGGGCCCCATGTCTTTTTTAACTGAAAAAATAAGAAATAAATTCAGCAGCAGATCATTGAATCATTTGCTGGAAACTCTGGACACACATTCAAACCAATAAGATGAATAAGATGAATCAACCGACTTGCATTTAAAGTGCGCTTACGAGGAGTGGCGACTTTCAGTCCAAAAACTTTGGACCTATTGTGTGTCCAGATGATATCCATACATGGCACAGTAAACAAAAAGCCAAATAAAGACACAGACTGAGAATCCCAGCTGCTCTAAAAAAAACAGCCAAACAATGAAGGACAGCCACACTTTCCAATTATTTCTAATTTTTGTAATCTTAACTTCACTGTCTGCAATATCTGGAAAAAATGTAATTTATTGAAGTTTCTGGTGCATAAACCTCTCACTGACCTCACTTTATGTACATAGAAAAAAAATCTCTGTGATGTGACTTTTAGTATATTTTAGTGAACATAGTACAATTTGTGCATACGGTTGTACAAATTAGTCTTAGTATTTTA
Organism: Pterophyllum scalare; assembly: GCA_024447675.2. NCBI lineage: Eukaryota > Metazoa > Chordata > Actinopteri > Cichliformes > Cichlidae > Pterophyllum > Pterophyllum scalare. Next base: position 164,254 of record JAMQGT020012469.1, on the reverse strand, counting down.
TTGATTTTTGCAATTTTAGCATTTATTTGTTACACCTTATTTTTGTTCTGTTGTTATTGTTTTCTAATATTTCTTTAATTGACTTTTTCTTTCTGACCTTGTGCTGCTGCAAGAAGTGAATTTCCCCAGTGTGGGATTAATAAAGTTTATGTCTATCTATCTATCTATCTATCTATCTCATAGCTGTGCAGCCTATCTTGCCTGGGGGTGCTACCTCGCCAGTCAGGCAGGCAGTAAAATTGACCCCCTTAGTGTTGCTGGTGACCTTCTTTCCCCTCATCTCCACACCATCCAAACATGGTAGACAGCGTTTCCTCATTGAGCCTGATTCTAGCTGAAGCTGCTTCCAGCCATCGCTAACTGCTTGATCAAAGAGGAATGTCAGTTCATTAGGATTGTCTCTCAGATACTGCAGTGTCTTCCCCTTACCATATTAACCACCTTGAGACGGCCATTGCTGTGAACTGGTGCTATTGAAATGAATGGAAATGAAATGCATGAACCAAAACTTCACTTCACTTATTGGCCAGATGTGTCGTGGGGTGGCTGCAGGAAAATATATATAGGAGGAAGGTCCCATTTCACACTTTGCAAAGAAGACTTGACATGTACAACAGTAAACTAAGGAGCTTTTTGAAACAGCTACACTGCAGCACTCAGTTGTATCTTGTAGCACTGTTATCGTCTGAGGCTAATTATGTGTAACTTGTACATAATTGACAAGTTTAAAATAGAGAAATATTTATGCCTGAAACCTTTACATTGCTATCAGCTTGGTACTTATATAGCACTTCTCTACTCTAATTGAGCACTCAATGCGCCTTTTCTTGCTACAGGCCTCATTCTCCCAATCACACACACACGCATACAAGCAATTTTTTTCTATGCCGAAGCACTTTTACTCATTCACACATACTCACAGTCCAATGGATGCACTTGCGGGAAACTCTGGGTTGAGCATCTTGCCAGGAGCCAGGTATCAAACCACTGACCCTGTGATTAGCAGATGACCCGCTCTACCTCCTGAGCCACAGCCACCCATCATTTGAGTGTGTTCATTCTGAAAATGCTGATTGCAAAGCACTCAGCACAAAGAGGAGAGTGAAGATCAACATTTCTCATGTCATGCTCTCTGAGAGCCTTTTTTTAAAATAGTGAATTACTGCTGGTTTGGTTTTCAGTAAATTTCCAGTACCAGCAGCTAAAGATGACAGTGGTGTGATTTGCCCACCAGTAACCACCCTTACAGAGCAACCTGTGGTTGAATCAAACAAGATGAGCAACTAACTGGATTTTCACTTTAATGAAAGGGTACACAAGAATAATAAGGCCCAGTTTGCCTTATTTAAATTCTAGTGTCCATCATCAGTGGGCACACTCCACAGGAGGTGATTAATCAAAACTTAGTGATAGAAAATACAAAAGTTCTACTTAATACAGTGTGATTCATTTAAAACATGAGGAGTATTTTGCTAGTGTTCTAAAAAGCTTGATATTTGTGTCTTTTGGAATGTAAAACAGCTCTTTTGTTGAAATCAGAATCATATTTTTCCTGCACAATTAGTGGTACCTGCAGTTGTTCACATTTAGTTTAGTTATTGTTATTATATGTGGAAAGGACACAGCTCAAACCACACAATCAGATTTAATTTGTCTTGTAGGTTTCTTGGATGAATTGACACTGGATAGGAGAAAAATCTGCTGTGCATTTTGGGAGCTGGGCTATGATTTTGATTTTAGACCCACTGTGCCACAGCAATGGCAGGTGGTTGGACTATGGTAACCTCTTAACATCCACCTGGTCACCAATGACCTGTTTAGCGTTAGTGACAGGGTTAGGTTCATATAGTCTAGCCCTAATTCGACCTCTGGGTGGTTTGCTGGTGACCTGGTGGAAGATTAGAGGTTAAATGTGTTCAATTCAGTGGAAGTATTGATTTATAATAAACGTTCCATTGAAAAGATTTTATTTGCCATATTGTAACCACCACATCTGCAGTTGATAGATGCACTGATATCTAAAGAATATGTTACACAATACTACATTAATGCTATTTTATCAACAAAAAAAACCTGTAATACTTTGAAATACACGCAGTCAGCAAATGACACTGCCCAGATGGTTGATGGTGGAATTGATTGAGACCATGGTGAAGAGTCATGTTGAGTAAGAAAAAGAAAACATCTTAGATGAGACATTATGTTCTAAAAATATGAAGACATGTTCTTTATATTCTGCAGAGAACTGGACATGACAGGCTTCATCTAAGAGACATGGAAAGTTGGATGAATTCTCATAGATTTAGGCAGTTTTATGAATCATGATTTTTTGATGACAAAGGGACAGAGAAAAAGAATAGATGGTCACTGATTGAATTTTAAAGGGAATGTGTCTTGAAGACAGCACACATTGTGGCCAGGGGAGCACGGATCTGTCAATCTGCTAATCTTTTGCTCTGGTCAGTTGTTCTGAGAAGAGCTGCCTTATTTAGGCTCTAGATTTGCACTAGTGGTGCAGGAAATTTTGAACAGAGAGTATCACAACCTTCCTTTCATGCCTGGGAAACAGTGCAGGTAAGAAGCCTAGGAAGCCTTCAAATGCGGTGAGCCCCACGGTGGAGATCAAGCCAGAGAGTTGTGCACATACTCAATCCATGATGAGAGCTACATGTAGACTGTGGTACAGAGCATATGACTGCATCTAACTCCTGATTTGCCACCTCAGTTTTCCCATTGCTTTGAAGCTGGAAATTGACATTAGCCACTAAAGCCGTACAAACATCTGTCCACACAAGAAATAGCTATACAGTTTCCTCCAACTACTGCCTCTACTACTACTACTCTTCTAAAGCTAACTTAACAACTAGCGACTCACTGTCTCTACTAGAGCCTGGAGTGGGGAAGTTGTTTGAAACAGTGTGGCAGAAAGTTGTAGACTAGGAGATTTTTCTGTAATTCACTGGCAAGTATCTCTACAATGACTGCCTCTTTTTTGATGCCTCTAGGCACAATGCAAGAAAATGACCAGTTTAACCAAAGCAGACTTATCCTTGAGGATAAGTCTACTGTCGGGTAGAGCCAAGCCCTCCTGATGTGCATTAGCTCTTCTAATTGGTCAGTGGAGGGGATTGACAGGACTTGTAGTTGACCCAAGCCCACTCTCAGAGGTGATTTTTTTTTCAAATAGAGATTAATCAAGGATTACAAAGTGGCTGCTTTAAACCCTGGTGGCTAGCTCACCCTTCAGTGGAACATTTAAACTACGCCAGAAACCCTCGTGGCATCATTTCACCCAGTCTCAGCAGCTATCCACAGAATGCTCAGTTGTGCTATAGGTCCCCTGTGTAAGTACCTATCCTGAACTTTGATGCCCCTCTTTAAGGGGGTGAACAAAAACCTTTTAAAACGTTATCAAAAAGTCCTCACAAGAATGAAACAATATTTTCTAGAGAAGAATACATACCCTGCCTAGTTTACACTGTTCCCTTTTACTAAGCTTACAAGAGGTTTCTGCTAAAGCAGATACCAAATACCTGGAGCAGGAAGCCTCTGCACTGATGCAGCTCACACTGAGCTAGTGTTGAGGACTCACAAAAGATTGTCTGAGGAGGTGGGGCGGGATCGGCAGGCAGAAGCACCACCTGAGCAGAAGAGGGCTGAGAACCGCATGCTATAACAGGGGAGTGATCTGGGCTAGCAGATGGAGAATGGATTGATGCTGTTCATTTACGGGAGCTTTCTGGCCTGCAACTAAGTGTGCTGGATTTATTATCTAGCAAACATCATTCTGTCACGATTTCTCAGACTGAAAGACCCAAACGCAGATTCAGACTTCAAAATCTATGCAGAGGGTTTATTAACAGGAGACTGAGTTTACACTAAGGTCATTTTCTGACCAGCGGATACAATGGAGCAGCAGGCAGGCAGGTAAGTCATTTAAAAACTACTGACACAATTCCAGTGAGACAAACAAGGAGATCTGTGGGAACAATGCACAGCAGGTTAACACTAAGAGTTTCTGGCAAAAGTGGAGAGGAGAAACCAGCCCTAAAATACTGCTGAGCAACAGGTGTGTGTGATGATTTCTGTTGCCGCCCTTGCACAGAGCAGAGGTAGAAAGAGTGAGAGCACGAGACAGATCAAGAGATGAGACAGAAGAAGAGAAAAGGGAGTGGTGAGGTACTGGACTCTGAGGACCATGACAGTTAAATGGTTATGTTGCTATTATATTATCTTAAAATGGTAATTGACAAATAGTGTTGAAAACATATTTATAAAAGTTGTCTCTCTCTGAATTACCTTGGGGTGTGCAGTCCATCAGACAGATGTTAATGGTAAAACAAATGAGCAACGTCCTGTGCACACTGCACAGGAGGTGATGAATTGAGGCCTAATGGTAAAACTTTTTTTCATAGTTTTGTAATAGCTTGCTCTGTTTTTCTCCTCCTTTCTTTCTTTTCTGTATCCCCCCCCCATCTTTTCTTTCCTCTTCTTCCTGCCTGTCAGGTCTGGCAAGAATAAATGAAATAAAATATAAACAACAAGAATAGCCTATAGAAACTTATAGAGCTCTTGTTGTAAAAGCAAATATGTTTGGCAGCAGCAATGCAATTGGACCATCATTCTGATTGCATAAAATGCCGAACATGACAGGCCAAAAAAAAAAAAAAAAAAAGTTTTGTAATAGCTTGCAAATTATGAAAAGTTAAAAAACCTCTGTTGCTGATACTTTTGCTGGGCTTGGTGTTGTCCTGCAGCTTTACAGATTTCTTGCTTCTAAACTGTATTTTAAGAGCAGGAAATGCTGTGAATATTATTCATTTTAACTTTGACAAGTCAGGATTATGCCTATGGTTGGATGATTCAGTAAAACAATGTGATGTTCACTACAGCACCGAATATTAAGTTTCAACCTTTGAAAAACATTTGTGTGGCAAATGTCTCTTCTGGTGCGTGACACATGCCCCGTAACGGTGACTCGTATACTTTGCAGAGAAACATTTAGATGGAAAGTTTCACACAGCAACCCACGTCCTGGCCCCAGTGGGTGCAGATACATCAGAACATTTGGTTGTATGCCACAGCATTTTCCCTTCTCTCCAGAGGCTAATTATACATTATTAGCATCCAATTAGCAAGTCACAGAATTGACTGGTGCTTAACAAGGGAGAACCAGATTGGCAACAGCTCTCCCTACTTAAAACTATTGGGAATCAATGTGCTAAAGGGGGCTGTTGTGTGCTTAAAAGCTTACTTCACCAAAATGAAGTGCCTTGGTTTAAAATGGTGTTATGAAGAAAAATGCTGCAGATCCAAATTTAGTCAGAAATACAGAGTTAGCATTTGTTGAGAGTATAGTGAATGGAGCACTCACTGAAAGGTCAGTATTGCAGACCACGTGGACCAACTAGCTCAAAATGCAACCCATGATGACTGTCACATTTGGAGAATAACTGAAATTGTTTACCTTCAAATTCGACACAGAGTAGACCTACAAAAAGAAGAATGAAGAGGCGTTCTTGTTTGAAATCTTGGCAATGCGACTTTGACTTGACTTTGACATTTAGGTCTATAAGTATTTGAACAATGACACATTTTTTGCAATTTTGCCTCTGTGCACCACCACAGAGGATTTAAAATCAAGCAATCAAGATTTGATTGAGAGGCAGCGTGTCAGCTTTAATTCAAGGGGTTTAACAAAAGTACTGCATTAACTGTTCAGAGAATCACAGCCACTTTTATACACAGTTCCCAATCTTCAAAGTCTCAGCAGTAACTGGAAAAACCAACATAATTTTGAATATATTGATTATTTTTAATACTTGGATGAAAATCCTTTGCACTCAATGACTCCCTGAAGTCTAGCGCCCATGGACATCATCAAATCCTCCTTAGCCATGACCTCCCAGGCCTTTACTGCAGCCACCTTCAGCTGTTGCTTGTTTGTGGGTCTCTTTGCCTTCAGTTTTGTCTTGAGTAACTGAAAAACTGCTTTGTCTTGAGTCAATATGCTTGGGGGTCACTATCCACTTTTACTGTGAAATGCTGTCCTATCAGTTATGCAGCATTTGCCTGAATCTGAGCAGAGACAATGGCCCTGTGTACTTTAGAATTCATCCTGCTACATCTATCAGCAGTCACATCATCAGGAAACACTGCTGACCAGGTTCCACTGGCATCCATACATGCCCATGCCAGAACACTGCCTCCACCATGTTTGACAGTTGATGTGGTACACTTTGTATCATGAGTTGTTTCGCTCCTCATTCTTGACTTGGTGAGATGTTGTGAAGAGTTTTTCTCAACCAAAAACTTAACTTATTTGTTGACCCCCCCCCCATTATTCTTCAACATAACCTGAACTCTCTTAGGCAAACCTTGCAATAATTTCTTTAAGTAGTCTTCAGGAATAGTTCTCCAGGCTTCTTGAGGGACATTAAAAGCTCTTCTTTGGATGTTGGCTGCCTTTTTATGTGTTCTCCATCAAGATGATCCCACACTGCTTCAATAATGTTGAGGTCCAGGTTCTGGGGAGGCCAATCCATGACTGATAGCATTCCATTGTGTGTTTTTCTAGCCAGGTATACTTCTTCTGCATTGGCAGTCTGTTTAGGATCTCTGTCATGCTGAAAAATGAAGCTGTTGCCAATCAGATGCTTAATAGTGATGGCTCAAAATTTGATGGAACTTTCCTACATTCATAATTCCAGAATTTTTACAAGATTTTGACACTGGCTGAAAAATATATGACAGAGCTTCCACTGTGTTTTACAGATGGCTGTAGACACTCACTCTCTCCTGAGCTCCTCTGTACACATTGACCTGAACCCAAAATTTCTAATTTGGATTCATCACTCCATAAGACCTGTTGCTGCTGATGTTCAGTTCGGTTCTGGTGCAATCTGGCATACATCCTGTTTCCCTTTCTTAAGAATGGCTTCTTGACAGTCACATTTCCACTGAGACCATTTCTGATGAGGCTTCATTGGACAGTTGATCAACTGAAGGTCCAGATGCATCTCTCAAATCCTGTATCAGGTCTTTGTTGGATTTTTCCCCCTTCTTCTTTAAAACTACAATTTTATTCCTGTTTTTAATAGATTAAACTAAAGAAATTGGAACAAATGTTGTGTATTTGTGACAGGCCACTAGTAACAAATTGCCTTAACTTACAGTTTAAAATTGGTTTTTTTGCTAAGTTTCTGTTGCATGTAGACACAACACTGGTTCATCCCATGAGTTAGCTCAGTGTTGAGTGGCTTAACAAACAAAAATAAGCATTCCTGTGAAAGTGGTCAGGCACAAGGACTGGACTGAAAATTAGTGAAAAAGCAGCCAATGTCCAAATGAAAAAAAATATGGAGAATTAATCCTCAAGACCACGTTAAAAATCACAAGAAAGTCTGGCTCCTCGGAATGGCTCAAGACTTTTTCACAGTACTGCATGACACCAGGGTTCATGCTTTTTAGCAAAGTGTTCTTATCCGCCAGCAAAATTTCTTTATAAGAATACATCAAAGTGTAAGTGAATCTCAAATCCCACTTTGTCATAAAAAATAAATTTTCTACTCAAAACAAGAGAGATGTTAATTGAACACACAGAAAAGACATTTTTTAGTTGGGTTGATGACGGGTTTTCCCAGGTTTCAGCATTGTGGCCTCATGCTCCAAATGCCTGGTGATAACTTTTGCCTTTAAATCCACAGGCTTAGGCTACGTAGCCACATCAGCGCTGCTTCCAGGGCATGATTTGATCACGGCGAAAGCAATAGGTGAAGCCAGCTCAATTAGGATAGCTTTGGCAGTGGGTGGTTATTTATATTAAGGAAAGTCGGAGCTTTGCTAGCTGACAGTGTTCCCCATTAGCAATGGATGTTTGTGAATGATCCACCCATGGTTTAGGAGACCTGCACGCTTCCACAGCACCACTCTGCTCTAAGAAAATGTACAACCACATGATGGAACTTGGGTTTAACAGGGAAAGATTAGCACAAGAACATATGGTCATATCATGGTAGTGTCTGAATGACTGTCTTTGAAGTGAGCCAAGACTTGGCAGATATCTTTGTGTATTGACATGTGGCCTGAGGCATTTGCTGGCATATTTAAAAGTTTGCAAACTCTTCTAGTTTCTAGTTTTTCCAATTTGCCAAATAGCCAATTTTGCCATGAACCATCATTTTCTTGCTGGCCTCGCTTAAATCCCACCCTCTTTTCACTGGCCTTCCAATATGATCACAACAGCAATTATTATCAGCATTAAAAGGCTGCCAGACTCGGTTGTTAAATTTTCCATGAAGCCCTCAAGAAGTGAACTCACATACACACTTTGAAGTCTCCAGGGCCAGCAACATAATCCGTCTTGTCACAATTCAAGGTATATTTTGCTCTCAAGTGCAAAGAGGATGAGTTTACAGTATGGATAATTTTTGACTAAATAAGAGCCATCACTCCTCCAGGAAACTCAAAAGTAAATTACAGCCAAATGCATGCTCTCCAAAATCTATCTGCCTCGGTTGAGACAGCCAATCTTTCTGAGGATTTACTGTGCCGCTGGAAGATAGAGTTGTTAAGCCCTGCTGTCAGGCATTCAACAAACATGTACTAGCATGACACAGTGACTACAAAAAAAAAAAAATCAGCAATCTGCTCTCATCTGTCTCTCTGTGTTTTTGGACCATTTTTCTGCCTCTTCAGTGTATCCAGTGTACAGCCCCAAATCGATTGATATGAAATTTCCTTTGATTCCTTGTTGGTCCAAGTGTGTCTTAATAAAAGAAATGAGCAACCTGTGCTTCAAAGTACAGATTTTTCTATCTGATAGACTCTAATTTCTATCTTCTACATCAGGTGTTTGAAATATATACTTTATTGACATGCTGTAATTTTAATCCAAATATGAATGTCTGATATAGCTTTTGTCATGGTCCCTGGCAGTGATGCCTTTTTTTGTTTCCTACCTCTGTTCCTCCCCCTTGTGTGTGGCTGGGTGTTGGTGGGCGCGGTTTTGGCTGGTGTCTCCTCCCCCTCCCTCGATCAGCTGCTCTCACCTGTGTCTGATCATCTTGTTGTCCAGCCCTACTTAAGCGGGCAGCAGGCTTCCACCCGTCGCTGGATCGTTGACTGAGAACCAGTTAGTTTCGGCCACCATCTAACGTGTTTTCACCTATGTTTCCGCTGTGACTTACCTGAGTTGTCTTTTGTACAGATTCCTCCCCAGTCGAGTGGAAGCCCACCTGGAACCCACAGCTCCGTCACCTGCCGACGTCCACCGAACGGCCCGCTCTTCACACCACCCCCCTCCCGGAGCCCTCACCTTCTCGTTCCTTCCCGGAGTTCCCCCCTTTCCTCTACTCCCCAAACCCGCCTGCCCCAGTCACTGTGAATAAAAACTGTGCACGAAACCGATTCCTCCGCCTCTGCTTTGTGTCCTCAGCACCTCATCCGTGACAGAACGATCCAGCCACAAGGATGGACTCAGCAGACGCCAACCCCGTTAACCGGACGTTGGCGATCCAGGAGGAAACTCTTCAGCGGCACGAACATATGCTCCGTCTGATAAGCAGCCAGTTGGGAGCCACCACACAGCAACTGGCAGATCTCAGAGGTATGCTGGAAACCGCCGTTTCCTCTACGCCTCCCCTTTCCTCTCCCCGGCCGCCTCCGGCGTCTCCATCAGCGGTCGGCGCCGCCGCCCTCCCTGCGCCCCCCGACACCACCGAAAGAGCCTTACCGACGCCTGAAGTCTTCTCCGGTGAGTTGGATAAGTGTGGCGGTTTTCTTACCCAGTGTTCGCTGGTGTTCAGGCAGCAGCCGAGGGCGTTTGCCTCGGATAGCTCCAGGATAGGCTATATGGTCAATTTGCTAAGGGGCAGAGCCCTGGGCTGGGGGCAGGTTGTGTTGCAGGCCAATCCTAACCTGTCGTATGCCGAGTTTCTGTCGAAGTTCAAAGGAGTGTTCGCTAAAGGAACGAGCCCGGATGCGGCGGCGCACAGGCTGATGAGTGCGAGACAGGGGAGGCGGCGCGTCGCTGACTTCTCCGTGGACTTCCGCATCTTGGCCGAGGAGGCGGGATGGGAGGAGAAGGCCCTCCGTGGAGTGTTTCTGAACTGCCTCTGTGATGAGTTAAAATATGAGTTGGCCACGAGAGACCTGCCCGAATCACTGGAGGCAGTGATTTCAGTGTGTATTCGCCTGGACGACAGCATGAGAGAGCGCCGTCGTCCCCGGGACTACAGCCCCCGTCCTGCTTTTCGCCGTGTACTTCCGGGTGGGAGCAGGGGCACCGCGGAAGAGGACAGCGGAGACGACGCCGCCCCTGGCGGCCCGGAGGAGCAACCCATGCAACTCGGGCGGGCCCGGCTGACGGCGGCGGAGCGTAGAAGAAGGCTGGCGGAGGGTGAGTGTTTATATTGTGGAAAGAGGGGACACTTTATCGACACCTGCCCGGTCCGGCCAAAAGGGCGGGCCCGTCAGTAAAGGTGGGGCACCTGGCGGGCAAGATCAATGACTATTCCCCACCACCTAGATTGCTTCTCCCTGCCAGACTTAACCTCCCACGCATGAGCCACTCTGTTCAGGCGTTAATCGACTCCGGAGCAGAACAGAACCTAATAGACCGGGACCTAGCCCTAGCACTGAAATTGCCGCTACTCAAACTCCCCGAACCCCTCCGGGTCTCCGCCCTCAATGGCGACGAGTTGTCTGTTATCACTCACAAGACGCAGTTGGTTTCACTCACTCTCTCTGGCAACCATTCTGAACGTCTAACGCTCTATCTTTTTGAGTCCCCTCAAACACCCATAATCCTCGGCTACCCTTGGCTGCACCAACATAATCCCTGCATTGATTGGGCCAAGCGTAACATCTCGGGTTGGAGTGCCTGGTGCCACCAGCAGTGTCTGACGTCAGCCATCCCAGCTGTAGAGCCCTCTCCCTCTACTTCTGAACCTGTGGCACCTGATCTAACTGCTATCCCTTCTGAGTACCATGACCTGGCCAAAGTGTTCAGTAAGGATTTGGCTCTCTCTCTGCCCCCACACCGTCCGTATGACTGCGCTATCGACTTGCTGCCAGGAGCCCCTCTGCCCTCCAGCCGCCTCTACAGTCTGTCTAAACCGGAGCGGGATGCCATGGAAAAGTACATCACGGACGCTCGAACAGCCGGCCTCATTAGACCCTCCTCATCCCCCCTTGGCGCGGGGTTTTTCTTTGTTGGAAAGAAAGATAAAACCCTCCGGCCGTGTATTGACTTCCGTGGGCTAAATAAGATCACCGTTAAGAATAAATACCCTCTGCCCTTACTAACCTCTGCCTTTGAACTCCTGCAGGGGGCGACCGTTTTTTCCAAGCTCGACCTCCGTAACGCCTACCACCTGGTGAGAATACGTGAGGGAGATGAATGGAAGACGGCCTTCAATACGCACCTCGGCCATTTCGAATACCTGGTCATGCCCTTTGGCCTAACAAACGCCCCCGCGGTGTTTCAGGCTCTGGTCAATGATGTTCTCCGCGACTTCATCAACCACTTTGTTTTCGTTTATCTCGATGATATTCTGATTTTTTCCAGATCATTGCAGGAACACCACGGGCATGTACGTCGGGTCCTCCAGAGGCTCCTTGAGAACCGTCTGTACGTAAAAGGCGAGAAATGTGAGTTCCACGTAGACTCCATTCCGTTCCTGGGTTTTATCATAGAGGAAGGGCGGATAAGGGCAGACCCAGCCAAGGTCAAGGCAGTTCTGGATTGGCCCGAACCAGCTGATAGGAAACAGCTGCAAAGGTTTCTGGGGTTTGCAAACTTCTATCGACGCTTCATCAAGGGCTTCAGTAAAATAACCCTGCCTCTGACTTCTCTCACCTCTCCCAAGCTTCCTTTCCAGTGGAGCCCACCAGCGGCCACAGCTTTCAAACTCCTAAAGGTTCGTTTCGCCTCGGCACCTGTGCTCATACAGCCGGATCTCTCTGAACCGTTCATTGTGGAGGTCGACGCGTCTGACACAGGAGTAGGGGCAGTGCTCTCCCAGCAAGCAGGAGGTAAGACGCGGCCCTGTGCCTTTTTCTCTCGCCGCCTCTCCCCTGCAGAACGGAACTATGACGTGGGGGACCGAGAGCTGCTAGCCATCAAGCTGGCCCTGGAGGAGTGGAGGCATTGGCTCGAGGGGGCTACTCACCCCTTTCTTGTCTGGACCGACCATAAGAATCTGGCTTACCTTCGGTCCGCCAAGCGCCTGAACGCCCGGCAAGCCAGGTGGGCCTTGTTCTTTGCTCGCTTTGACTTTACCATCTCTTACAGGCCCGGTTCCCGCAATGGCAAGCCTGACGCCCTGTCCCGTCAATTCTCCTCCTCCGAGCGTCCCACTCCGCCTGACTTCGTCCTACCCGCCTCCTGTATTGTGGGCTCAGTCACCTGGGAGATCGAGTCACTGATCCGAACCGCCCAACAGGCCGACCCAGACCCCGGCACCGGACCGCCCAACCGCCTCTACGTCCCCAGTCAGGTCAGGGCTCAAGTGTTGCAATGGGCTCACACTGCCAGATTCACCTGTCACCCTGGAATCCAGCGAACCATCTCATTTCTGCGGCGGTTCTTCTGGTGGCCAGCCCTAGTCAAGGACGCTCGCGAATATGTGACAGCATGCGCTACCTGTGTGCAGAACAAGGCCTCCAACTCACCCCCCTCAGGTTCTCTGCGGCCCCTTCCTACCCCAAAACGGCCCTGGTCCCACATAGCCTTGGATTTTGTGACAGGCCTCCCTCCATCCAGCGGTAACACTACCATCCTGACGATCATAGACCGGTTCTCCAAGGCTGCTCACTTCATTGCACTTCCCAAACTGCCCTCTGCTTTGGAGACTGCGCGGCTCCTAACCGACAACGTGTTTCGCTTACACGGGATCCCGGAGGACATTGTCTCTGATCGAGGGCCCCAGTTCACATCACGGGTTTGGAAGGAGTTCTGCTCGGCCCTCGGCGCCCAGGTGAGCCTCTCTTCTGGTTTTCATCCCCAGACAAATGGCCAAGCAGAACGGGCCAACCAGGAGCTGGAAGCGGCTCTCCGCTGTGTGGCGTCCACCAACCAGTCCACATGGAGCTCCCAACTAGCCTGGGTGGAATACGCCCACAACTCCATGGTCTCCAGCGCCACCGGCATGTCCCCCTTCGAAGCCTCTTTGGGGTTCCAGCCACCTCTGTTACCGGCCATCGAGGAGGATCTGTCTGTCCCCTCCGTCCAGCATCACCTTCGTCGCTGCCGACGGGTCTGGAGAGCCGCTCGTGCTGCACTCCTCAGGACCAAGGAACAGAACAAGCGGCTGGCTGATCGCCACCGGACCCCAGCACCCGACTATCAACCAGGCCAAAAGGTATGGCTCTCCACTAGACACGTCCCACTCCGAACAGAGTCCAAGAAACTGTCTCCCACCTTTATTGGACCGTTTGAAATAGACTCTGTGATCAACCCGGTGTCTGTTCGCCTGAAGCTACCGCGCACCATGCGCATCCACAATGCGTTCCATGTTTCCCAAATCAAACCTGTCTCCTCCAGTCCCCTGTGCCCGCCTCCAGGTGCTCCGCCTCCCGCTCGGCTGGTCGGTGGCCAACGGGTTTACACCATCTCCCGCATCATGGATGCCCGCCGCCGCGGCCGTGGTTTCCAGTTCTTGGTGGATTGGGCTGGGTACGGACCCGAAGAGCGCTCCTGGGTGTCCCAGTCTGACATCCTGGACAAGGATTTGGTTCGGGCTTTTCGTCGGCGGCACCCTGAGAAGTTTGGGTCGCCGGGTGGCTCCCGTTGAGGGGGGGTACTGTCATGGTCCCTGGCAGTGATGCCTTTTTTTGTTTCCTACCTCTGTTCCTCCCCCTTGTGTGTGGCTGTGTGTTGGTGGGCGCGGTTTTGGCTGGTGTCTCCTCCCCCTCCCTCGATCAGCTGCTCTCACCTGTGTCTGATCATCTTGTTGTCCAGCCCTACTTAAGCGGGCAGCAGGCTTCCACCCGTCGCTGGATCGTTGACTGAGAACCAGTTAGTTTCGGCCACCATCTAACGTGTTTTCACCTATGTTTCCGCTGTGACTTACCTGAGTTGTCTTTTGTACAGATTCCTCCCCAGTCGAGTGGAAGCCCACCTGGAACCCGCAGCTCCGTCACCTGCCGACGTCCACCGAACGGCCCGCTCTTCACACCACCCCCCTCCCGGAGCCCTCACCTTCTCGTTCCTTCCCGGAGTTCCCCTTTTTCCCTCTACTCCCCAAACCCGCCTGCCCCAGTCACTGTGAATAAAAACTGTGCACGAAACCGATTCCTCCGCCTCTGCTTTGGGTCCTCAGCACCTCATCCGTGACAGCTTTCTCAGTTGGGTTCCCACACATTATTTACAGGAGTTGGGATTTCAGCAAACCCAGAACCACGGAGATAGGTAACAACTGCCAGAAGAGGGAGAACAAGAACAGGTTAGCACTGGACTAGAGTGAAGTCATAAAATTATGCAGATTATTTTCATAACTGGTTTGAGTCTACTTGATTTTCTCTCTTAGCAGGCTCCAAGCAGGCCAGGAGTTGTGCAGAGAAGAAAACAACAAAGGGCAGGCAAGCAGGTGAGTAACGGGTGAGTATGGTTTCCATTTTCATTTCTTTTCAGGTTCAGAAAAGCTTGAGAATGCAGGTGAATTGGATCCTCGAATGGAAAGCACTTTTCCTTTCATCAGCATTGCTGGGCCTGAGGGAAGAGCTTCAGCCATCTAGGAGCAAGGAGGCAGAGGAAAATCAACATCAGCAAAAAGTAAGAATCAGCAGTCCTGATTACCTCCACATGACAGAATATTGGTCATGCACTTCACTTGTACCAATGCCGGAGTACAGCCTATCATTCTGCCGTCAACTTAGTTGCACATGCAAATAAAACTCAGTCTTTCATCTCGTCAGTTCAAAGAGGCCTCTGTTTGGTGTCCAGGACACCAAACAATTGCAAGGAGTTTTTTTTGTTGTTGTTGTTGCAGCACCCTCTTTGTGACACCTGGTGACAGCCTTGAACCTCCAGCAAACACTTGCCAACGGGGGTCACTAATTGGTCTCTAGGCCTGTGTGAATCATGTTGTAACTGATGTACCTGCAGTTTCAGAGCAACAGCCAGTATCTTCCAGCAACCACTCACCAACTGGTACATTTTTTCCGATTTGGAGGCCTGAAGAAGTTCTCCATCTCTTACCTCTCTTGAAATGGTCTGTGTTCAGCTTTCCTTGTTATGCTATGCTGTGTTAGCTACCTTGTTAGCTTGCAGACCACATCTACAGCCATGTGGGCTAAAATTTATTTAGAGCCTAAAGTGATGTACCTGCTGGATCAAAAATTGCCAAAGGCCAGATTTGGCCCACAGGCCTTGGGTTTGACAGTTGTGCCTTATATCGCAGCACAGTGTCCTATGAGTTTACAAAATACTCACAAAAGTTAATCTTTAGCGTTATGCTGCTGTATATAAATTTTGCTGGAGGATTTTATTTATTATTCAGTTATTCATATCCATGTACACAGAGTGAAGATGTGAAAAAGTCAACATTTGGTCTGTTTGGTCATACATGAGACTACCATTTGAGTCCCACAGGGACACACATAACAGAGGTTATGCTTTTGGTAGCATTTGCGTGCATGAATGTGTGCGTGTTATTCTGTCTGTAAACACAATAGCTCAAAAAGTTTTGAATGAATTCTGATAAAACTTTGTAGGGGTTTGGGTGGGGTGATATTAGCAATACATTAAAATTTGACTCACATCCACCAAGGTCTCATTTATTGGTGGAAAACTGCCAAAAAGCCTAATGATTTAGGAACTATGATTCAGTTCATGAACAGTTCTGTTGTTTGGGTAAGGTTTAGAAGCAAATACTACTTTTTTAGGCTTAGACAATAAAACTGATCCCTAGGGCGACACCCTTGTAAGGAGTTTTGAGAATATACATTGTATCACAAAAGTGAGTACACCCCTCACATTTCTGCAGATATTTAAGTATAACTTTTCATGGGACAACACTGACAAAATGACACTTTGACACAATGAAAAGAAGTCTGTGTGCAGCTTATATAACAGTGTAAATTTATTTTTCCCTCAAAATAACTCAATATACAACCATTAATGTCTAAACCAGCGGCAACAAAAGTGAGTACACCCCTAAGAAACTACACCCGTAAATGACCAAATTGAGCACTGCTTGTCATTTCCCCTCCAAAATGTCATGTGACTCGTTAGTGTTACTAGGTCTCAGGTGTGCATAGGGAGCAGGTGTGTTCAGTTTTGTAGTGCAGCTCTCACACTCTCTCATACTGGTCACTGAAAGTTCCAACATGGCACCTCATGGCAAAGAACTCTCTGAGGATCTTCAAAGATGAATTGTTGCGCTACATGAAGATGGCCAAGGCTACAAGAAGATTGCCAACACCCTGAAACTGAGCTGCAGCACAGTGGCCAAGATCATCCAGTGTTTTAAAAGAGCAGGGTCCACTCAGAACAGACCTCGCATTGGTCGTCCAAAGAAGCTGAGTGCACGTGCTCAGCGTCACATCCAAATGCTGTCTCTGAAAGATAGATGCAGGAGTGCTGTCAGCATTGCTGCAGAGATTGAAGAGGTGGGGGGTCAGCCTGTCAGTGCTCAGACCATACGCCGCACACTACATCAAATTGGTCTGCATGGCTGTCACCCCAGAAGGAAGCCTCTTCTGAAGTCTGTACAGAAGAAAGCCCGCAAACAGTTTGCTGAAGACATGTCAACAAAGGACATGGATTACTGGAACCATGTCCTATGGTCTGATGAGACCAAGATTCATTTGTTTGGCTCAGATGGTCTCAAGCATGTGTGGCGGCGATCAGGTGAGGAGCACAAAGATAAGTGTGTCATGCCTACAGTCAAGCATGGTGGTGGGAATGCCATGGTCTGGGGCTGCATGAGTGCAGCAGGTGTTGGGGAGTTACATTTCATTGAGGGACACATGAACTCCAATATGTACTGTAAAATAATGAAGCAGAGCATGATCCCCTCCCTCCGGAAACTGGGTCGCAGGGCAGTGTTCCAGCATGATAATGACCCCAAACACACCTCTAAGACAACCACTGCTTTATTGAAGAGGCTGAGGGTAAAGGTGATGGACTGGCCACCCATGTCTCCAGACCTAAACCTAATAGAACATCTTTGGGGCATCCTCAAGCGGAAGGTGGAGGAGCGTAAAGTATCGAACATCCGCCAGCTCTGTGATGTCATCATGGAGGAGTGGAAAAGCATTCCAGTGGCAACCTGTGAAGCTCTGGTAAACTCCATGCCCAGGAGAGTAAAGGCGGGTGTGGAAAATAATGGTGACCACACAAAATATTGACACTTCAGGAACTTTCACTAAGGGGTGTACTCACTTTTGTTGCTGCTGGTTTAGACATTAATGGCTGTATATTGAGTTATTTTGAGGGAAGAATAAATTTACACTGTTATATAAGCTGCACACAGACTGCTTTTCATTGTGTCAAAGTGTCATTTTGTCAGTGTCGTCCCATGAAAAGATATACTTAAATATCTGCAGAAATGTAAGGGGTGTACTCACTTTTGTGATACACCGTAGTTAGCGATTACATGTTCATGAATATGAGACTTTTTGTCATGAGACTAGGATGGAGTAGTTGCAGAAAGTTACAGAAGTTGAGCAGAACGGTACTAGTCAATAAGAAATTTATCTTCCTGGTTTTGGCTCTTTTTCTACCAATCTCTGCTGCAAACATAAAGATGAAAAAAAAATCCAGCTGCAGAGAGCAATTTTTTTTTTTTTTGCTCCATTTGCCTAACTATGGTGACACCACCATGCCATCATACATGTCTAAAAAAAGGAGGACAATGTCTTTCTTTCACCCCTTTCTCCATCCTTTGCTTCAATCCCTAAGTACACAAGTTATTAATTTTCTCTCTGTTCCTCTCTCCCCGTCTCCCTCTGTTCATTCCCAGAATACATACACTATTAATTAGACAGAGACCCAGGTGGTGGCAGAGGAGACAGCACAGGGCCCCAGCATGCCCCTCACTCCCAGAGCTCAATCCTCTCCATGCAGCTCTCTTGGTGACCCACAGCAAAGATCACTTGAGAAATTTCATCTTCTCTGATTGTTTTATTTTAATTTGCTCTTAATTGAACTGAAGTGCATGTCTCTTGGAGCTCCTCTGTGTCACTGTGGCAGCAGGTGGATGCATGAGTGGGTGTCTGCACCAGGGATTTTAACATAGAGATTGAAAGATTTAACCAGAATCTAACCTCTTCTGTATCATCTCTTTTTATGTTTGGATTTGACAGAAACTTATTTTTCCTCCCTGCAGCAGAAAAAGAAATGAGATTTAGGCACGCACTGTGCCATCAGAAAGTGTCATTTACTTCCTAAATCTGGGACTTCTTAAACATTTCACCACCTACATCTTAGGTGGGGATGGGAACTAAGCTTCCTGGCATTTTGCAAAACCATCACAACTAAAAATACAGACTCAACTCCACTGTTTACACCTGTAAACAAACTTGGCACTCTTTCAGAACACATGTAAGATCACTGACAGCCCCTAAATCAAAAACTCATGTGTGTGCTTGGGTGTAGAAGGGATAAGAAACAGTCGCCACACAAAGTCTCATCTATTCTCACTAAAGAATGTGGAGGTTTAAAAAACCAAGGGCATGCACACACCTGTCAAATCACTTTATGCCTCATCAATATTGCTTTAGTTGGTAATCCCCCTATATTTCAGGGGCAATTGTACTCCCCAGTCTCCCTGGGAATGTCAGGGAATGCCAGGGTTCTGCAGAAAGGAGTCTGTCCATTACTCAAACCTCAGATTCAGGAGGAAAAATTTGGTTTTAATCCCAGTCGTAGAACACCGGACCAGCTCTTTTGGTTATTCAAAAGGTGCTTAGGAGTTTGACCACCCAGGCTACATGTAATTTGTGGATTTGTGTAATTTGCTTCAACACACCTGAGTCAAATATAGAAGTCATTAGCAGGACTCTGGAGAACATGACTGCATACTGAGGAGGTAATTCAACACTTTTGATTCAGGTGTGTTGGATGAGGGACACATCTGAAACCTGCAGGACACCGACCCTCGAGGCCTGGAGTTGAATACCCCTGCTCAACAGCTATACTGACTGGCTTAGGAAAGCCTTGTGTCTGAGGAAAGGGAGGTCTTGGTATTGCTGCTTAGGCCCCGTTTACACAAGAACGTTTTCGGATGAAACCGGTAAAGTTTTGACGCGTTTCGGTCTCCCATTTACACAGGTTCTGGACTGGAGCGTTTTCGAATTGCTTCAGTCTCCGTTTCCATGTAAACAGGTGAAAACACTGCTTTTTGAAAACGGCGGTACTGGCACATGCACACTATGGTTGCGACTCCTATATCCACCTCGCCAATTGTGGCCTGTCAATGAGAACTACAGCGTTTTCAACATCTTGCATTTCCATGTAAACGGAAACCGTTTTTTAAACTTTTCTGTCAGGAAGTGTTACTTTTTGAGAATGAAAACATTAAAACAACACAGTTTCCACTGAACACTGCTGTCCTGCAACCTAAATCCAGATAAGCAGCAGAAAATGGCTGACCGGCTGGATGATCTGACTTGGAGTTAATAATGAATATAAAGCAGGGTCTGCTTATACCTCATCACTGACAGATTGCAACCATTCAATTGTTTCACAGTGCGACAATGGCACACTTGCACCAGCCAAGCTAGCTTCCAGCAATTACACAATTGTCTACACTTGTTCTGTGACAAAAAAATGAGCTTGCTCATTTTGTCTGACTTGAAATGCTCTTCTGGCGACCATAAATTATGACTGTGAAGTGCTGTGGCTCAGGTAGTACAGCGGACTGACTAGTAATTGAAACTTCAGTGGATGGATCCCTGGCTCTTATCCATGTGTCAAAGTATCGTTGGCTCTGAGTTGCACCCAATGCATCCATCGAAGTGAGTGTAGCACTTAGATATAGATAAAAGTATTGTACGTAGGAATGTGTGTGTGATTGGATTAATGACACTTGTAGTAGAAAGTGCTTTCAGTGCTCAAACTGAGTAGAAAGGCACTATATAACTACCAGTTCCTATATTATGTTTAAAAAATGAAGATTCTGGGGTCTGTCATTCTCACCACATAACCAGCTGGTCTTGTTTGGCTCAACTGGCCCTCATATTTACAAAAACGTCGGAGATAAACTTGATGGCAGTCTTAGAACAGCATTTGTAATCATTTCATGTTTATGGTAATAAGTGAAAAGGTTACTTGGAGAAAATGGAAATATGACATCCTTCCTTGTTAAAGGAGGGGATCGGTGATACAGTTTATATGGCTGCTTGTTGTTGTCTTTAAGGTATTTCTGAGGCTGGTAGATGTTATGAACTTGTCCACTGCAGCAGAAGGAAGGTTTCCTGGAGTTCTAGTTTCATCACAGCATTTAAATGGTTTTGCAACTGCACTTAAAGACACTTTCAAAGTTTCAGATTTCCCAGATTGGTGTTTTTTTTAATAATGTGATGGAAAGATAGACCACTGTCTCTCTTTATATACACTTACATGGCTTTCTATAGCAGCTAATTGCTGGCATACCAACACTCATGGCACATCAAAACTGAAGAATTGTGGGAGGAACAAAAATTCTTCCAGTCATTAATCCAAAATCTGAGATCGATGCCATGTCACATATATGCAGACTTTTTGTTTTAAAGCTTGTTATTGTTCTGCTTCAGCTATTGAGGATTATAGTGCCAAGCTTGATCAGGAGAACTCCATCCATCCATCCATCAATCCATCCATCCATCCATCCATCCACAGGGTAAGAGGCAGGGTACACCCTGTGCAGGTCGCCAGTCTGTTGCAGAGCATCAGGATAACCGGTGTGTCGAAATATCCACTCAAACAGGACATGAAACACATTTTTAAAACAGTTTCCTGTGATTCATCATCTGTATTTTCCCAATAGAAAAAAGTCATCTAGATGTGATGTTACCAAACACACACACACAAAAAAAAAACCTTATTACTGTCTTATTTTCTTCAGCTATGTCACATTTTCTATTCACTGAACCAAATATTTTAAGCAAGAATGATTTAAAAGTTAAAAACCTTTCTGCTGCTGGAAGTCTGTGCTTGATCTGTTTTGTGCTGTAGCAATTTGCTTTATTAGCTGAACAGAAACCTCCGGGATACACATTTCAAAGAGAAAGATGAAGGCTCTTTTCTTCTAATGTTTCATTCCTAACATGTCGATTCTGATGAGTAAACTATAAAAGAAGTAACATCACTACTGAAAACAGAGCCCAACAAATAATACAGTGATATTTCCCAGTGCATTTTACTATCTGAAACTATTTCATCTGCTGAGATTTCTTCCATCATGGTGTCACTTTAAATGGGTCATTGAGATGAACATATACCAAAGGGGAGTGTAAATAAGATTCACAAAAGTATATCAAATGCAGTAAAAAGCCCATTTTGTGTCTTTACCTTCTTTCTTCTTGTTTACTACCACTTTCATGGTGCCAGTGACTGGTGACTTTTTTTTTGATGCATTAATTCTTCAAGGAGTCACACATACAACATTCTGCAAACTCTATAAATCTTCACGAGGGCTCCTCTCATTTGAAAATCAGGCTGTGCTTTTAACAGATTACATTGACTTTGAGATTAAATTAGGGGAGAAAACACTCTGAATGAGTCACCAGTCTATCGCAGGGCAAACACAGGATGGCATACAAGCATCCACGCTCCCGTTCACACCTACAGCCAATTTAGAATCACCAATTAACCTAACAAGCATGTCTTTGGACTGTGGGGGAGAAGGCGGAGGACCCAGAGAGAACCCATGCAGGCACAGTGAGATCATACAAACTCCACACAGAAGGGACCACTGGTGGATTTGAATCCAAGAGCTTCCTTGCTGTATGGTGACAGTGCAAACTAATGCACTACTGTGTCACCAATCCGCCAGCTGCTTTATAGCCTAATTGGCTGCTAAAGGCACTGCTGATTGAGTGAGCCTGGTTGGAATCTTGCAAAGCTGTGAGCCACAAAACCAAAACAAATAGGCCAAAGAAGCTTTAATGTCCAGTCAGCCACCTTTCACACAAAAGAAAGCAAATGCGCAGTACACCTATGCTTTTCTTTTAGATCCTTTTAGGACTTATCCCTATTATTTTAATGAACAGTCTGAACTAACAGATATTTGCCACCAGCCTGAGCTTCAATTTGTCCAGGCATGACTCATTGTCTGCTGGAAGCATTAGACTTCCATTGTTCTCAAAACCAATTAAAAAGCAACTTAGAGACACAAGGCTGCCTTGACTGATATAATCCATCATGGTATACAACACCTGTATTGTACTTTCTGCTAACACCACTTTATAACACCACAGTGAAACAAGGTGGATCCACTGTACCAGAGCTGGGAACAGATAATTATGTCTCCAGCAGGCATCACCCCCACCCCACCTGACTGTGCCCTCAGTCCTTATTTAACTTCCCTGCTGCCACCAATGTAACAATGTGCACTGTTGGAAAATGCATAGAATGATCACAGTA
The DNA here is from genome assembly GCA_024447675.2 of Pterophyllum scalare. Classification (NCBI taxonomy): domain Eukaryota; kingdom Metazoa; phylum Chordata; class Actinopteri; order Cichliformes; family Cichlidae; genus Pterophyllum; species Pterophyllum scalare. The sequence goes on along the minus strand of JAMQGT020012469.1, from coordinate 141,681 downwards.
TACACAATGATTAGCTCCAATTGATTTTTTTGCTAATGCATTGATATTGAAAGTGATGGATTACATTCATTAGTGTCTCTGCGAGATTTAATGGATTTTAAAAGCAGCTGTTACTTCAAACCTGCAGCAGAGCAAGCAGTTAAAGTTGTAGCTGAATTTTGCACAGAGTCTGCCAGCCCCCAGACAAACTCAGCCTGCCTCCATATGCATGAGGGATTCACAGGAAAACAATGCATGCATGTAATCCTGTGTAGTTTTATCTCATACACCTCAGTGTTCACTCACTTTATACTATCTGAGAGCTGGATTAAGGCACTGCTAATGCAAACAAAACATCCTGTTGGCGCTGTTTCTGATTGAAAGCATTTATCTGGCGAAACGGGACGGCTTTTGTGTGTAGGTGTAGGGTTAAGGTTTGGATAAGGGTAAGGAAGGCCCTGTCATGTGGTACTGTGAAGTTTGTTGGGAACTGAAAGGCTGAAGCAAGACCAGCACTGACAACAATTGTGAGTTACACCTCATGTACAATATTTGGTATTCTAAATAATAACTGCTGGTTGCTTTTGAGTTCTTTTTTTTTTTTTTTTACAGCATAATCACACCATGCATTATGGGTTAGCTCCAATGGTCACAAAATCACACTAATCTATGCACAAAGATCATCTGATAGGACTCTACTGTCATGGTAATCATTAACCTTTCAGAAAAGAGTAGTCTGAATGCAGTATTTGACACGCTGGTAGAAGATTCTTATCAGTATCTGAATATATAACCTTAAAAATCCCCAGAACTGTCAAAAAGGGCCCCTGCTTATGCCCAAATTGCTACCTAGCAAAGCAATGACACTCAGAAATCTCTTCATACACAATCAAGACGAATGGAGCCCAAAACCCAATGAGCTGTGACAATATTTCTTTTGCACTGTGTTTTGTTGATGAAAGTTAGATCATGAAAGAAAGATTCTTGACAATAACCGCAGCCGCCTTGGGAGATGCAAAAAAGTCTCACACAGATACTTCTTTCAGAACTATGAGAAGCTGGCCTGAAGACAGACAAAGCACTCTGCCAAGTTTATGACAAGGCCCTCTCTTATGTCGGGAAACTTGGTGGTTCAGACTCCTTTGGGGCCAGTTGAAAAAAAAAACTTTTATTTTCTCTGCTCTAACCACCAACTACACTATATCCTGTAAGAGAGTTTTTGAGGATTTATTCAGTATATGTAATGACCTGTCTAGGTTACATGAACACCAACCAATATCACGGAAGTGCACTGAAGGGTTTGCTCGAACAACACTGGACAAGGGAGCCTGCCACACTGCTGATTATTCTGAAATCCTTTAAAGTACAGAGTCATATTGAAAACTCAATTATTTCCAGCAGACAAAAGGATGGTGGCTGCAGGGCTGCTAGGACAATATCCAAGCTCTGCTTTAGATTCTACGCCCTTATGGGGACTAAAATATTGTCAATTCTTCTGCTGTCAAAGAACATGGACCTCCAAATAGGCGTCAATTTAGAAAAACTTACTACACAGTACTTTGGCACCCTGCACACCAAGTGAGAGTTCATAGATACAGGCAGCTGCTGAAGCAAGAGAAAAGCATACTTTCAACAGGAACTTGAATTGTTAAGCTGACATCAACACCACAAGAAACCAGGCTTTACTTTTGTAGCTGGACTGTTGCAGTTGCTTGCAAAATGATGCACCATTTTAAAGAGAAAAACAGAGCAGTAGTAGAATCCACTGCCACACTTGACCCAATGATCATCCCTTTGTGGACCCAGAAAAACCGAGTCCCCTGCTTCAGCTAATTCTCAAACAGTTCCACACCTCCGGATGACAGGAGCTGGACACTGAAAGTTCTGCTTAGTACTTTCCATCCCTTGAGGGGATGTCAAATGCATTTAAGGTTGCCCTAACCTTCTGAGCTTCCACAGCTTTATATGAGAAGTCTTTTCTTACTCTGAGAATGTGCTCACTGAGCACAGATGGAGTATGTCACAAGTTAATTCATCTTGCTCTAGAGAAGAACTTAACTCAGAAGTGCAAGAGGCTGTGAAAGGGAATTTGCATCATTCTTGGAATTCCATCTCAGAAACATTTTGAAATGGAGGCATTTCACTGAAAGAGTCCTGAAAGGAAATCTATGGAAGAGTTCTGTAACAGCAGAGACAGTGCTACGAGAATAACTTCTAAGGTGATAAAAACCTTTTTAGAACTTTATTTTGGGGCAAAGTCACCAAACTTTTATAGATTTTTGTTTGTTTTTGTTTGCTTGTTTTTTGACAATTCCATACATGCAGTTTTTTTTATGTCCCAGTCACATGAAATTAAATGTAATATAAATAATGCTTCAAAGTAACTGCTTGAATAAGTGCCTAGATGTTTCAACACCAGCAATTATTGACTTGTTTATAGGACTTTGTCTATCTGCATATATCATTGTACATATTGCTAGCTATTACTTGACAATTCCTCCACTACTCTGCTTTCAGTGTAAACTGTGGAAACAAAGTAGCTACACAGTAGCACACTGCCAATCTTTTTGACTTTCTTATTTGATACACGGTGCTGCCCACGATGCTGAATGTAACTGTCATGATCATCATAAACATATTTTCGGTGACTTTGAATTTGAATAAAATTTACTGATTTGCACAATTTAAAATTACTCAAAATGCCAAAAATAACGAATAGCATACAGTTCAGGATGTGAACAAAAACTAATCGCCAGTTATTGTGAATGCTTCATTGCAGTTCTTGCTGTAAAGGAGGGCACAACCAGTTATTAGGTTTAGGGGGTAAATATTTTATTACATACAGCCAGGTTGTATTTACTTGGGTTATGTTTGTTTAATATTGAAATCTCTTTGGTAATCTGAAACATTTAAGTGAGACAAAAATGCAAAAACTAAGCCATCAGAAAGGAGGTACTGATACTAATAGTAAGAATCTTGACTCTGAACAGCTTCCAGTCCTAACAAAACTTTTCTGGAGGACAAGAATTCTGCAGAGAGGAGTATGACTTTATTTTTTGCTAAGGCCTTGGACCATTTATATCTGAATTTTAATGTGTAATTGTAGGGTAATATGTCTTATAAAATTACTTTGTCATTATTGGGTCACAACTGATTACTACTAACTGAACAAAGTTTCAGTTTCATAATTAAAATATGCTTCAAATATACACATCAATCAGTGGAAGTCTTTTAGCACATGAATAATACCATAAATCTTTTGTTGCATGAAAAAAAATGACGTTGGCCCAGTCATTTAACTTCTTCTGGTGTGAGGACTGAATCTACTCAATCTGAGTATAAGTGATGGATTTTTTATTTGCTCGCTCCTGATTGTTTTTCTACAGCGCCTCTCTTCTGCTCCCCAATAGCGCCACTCTGTTACTCTCTGTTACACTAGCTAATGTTGGCTTAGAAATGGAGTCTAGCAATACTGGGAGTCAGTAAACTGCTCTGACACAAACTCCACATAAGGAAAAAGAAGAACTGATGTAGTGTGACATTGTTCTTTGCACTGGTGCAGGCCTCACAAGAAAGGAAGCCAAAGTTAGCCAGCTAGCTGCTACATTGCATCAATGGTATTAGGGTCCTTATTCAGAAAAAAAGCAGTACATTATTGGCTACATGCTCACAAATTCCTATCCTAGGATTCTTATCCTATCCGAGGGTACACATGAGAGCTTTACTATTAACACAAAGTTGACTGCAAAGACCACTTCCCACTTGCTTTGTGTTAGCGTGCTGTCTTTGCCTCAGCACAGTTTGCACTTTTACCTTCACATTCTCGTCCTTGGGTGCAAATATTTCCCGTCCGTCCACACGAACTGAAGTCAGATGATTGTTGCACAAGAGGGCAAATCTGAATTTATGTAACACAAGGGACTATATAATTGTTTGATTAATACATGCAGCATATATTGTATAGTATGTCGCTGAGTGGACAGCGCAACATGTTGCTTCCAGTTGTAGCTGAGACAGATACACTTACTGGAGAAATAAGTGCTAGCAGATAATTTACTGGGCCAGCAACCAAGTAGCTGCAGCATGATTTCGAAGTAGTGTGTCCCCATGGTAACCATGTGATGGAATGGTGTAATGCGCCACCTGACGATATTGAAACCCACCATCTGGTATCCTGGTAAGTGTGTGTTTAAGGTGTAAAGGAGAAAAGTGCCATATACAGATTATGTGAATAAAGAGAAATGTGCAGTGTAATGTGTAGCATCTGCATATGGTTGTATACAGCGAGGCTGATTGGTTATTACCAGTGTGTCTTCAGAGAAAGACAGAGAAATATGGTGTTATCCAGTGACCTTGCAGAGTGGCACCAGGAGGCGATGCAACATTGGTATTTAGGCACTCAACAATGCCACAGGGGCAGTCATTTAGTGTGGTGTGTGTCTGTGTGTGTTTGCCCATCTGTTGTGTCCACCCCGGGGACAACAACAGCAGACAGTTCTGATTCCTCGCATACATGCGAACACACACGCACACGTACTACTGGAGAAGGAGGGGGACGGTGGGTAACTGCTCACAGAAACAAAATTCACAGATTGTGTTTATGATGAAACTGCGTTAATTAAACATCTTTAAAGGAACTCAATCATCTGAGAGCAGCAAATACAACTGCAGCACCCCTGAAGCTAGCACACACTGCTTTGCTCTCGAATATTTCTGCAGGGCAGGCGTAATAATGTTTAATCTTTACTAGAATCATTTATTCATCAGTTTATCATAAACAGGGTCTGAGAAGACATGCAGTATATTTTGGATACAAAGGAAGTCACGGGCCTTCAGAGGATGTTTTCAGGGGAGAGTTGTATCAGCTGGACTGCAGGGTGTTTAACGACAGTGTCTCACGTTCAAGCCTTGTTCTACAGCGTGGTATCTGCAAACAATGGGCTACACAGATGTGCAGTGTGCGTGCCTGCAGTCATAAATTACATACATTACTGTTGCTTCTTTCCCTTGAGGTGCAGCACCATCATGAGTCTTGATAGTGTACAGCCAAACACAGACTCACAGCAGTTTGTGAAATAGACAACCTCTAAGCTATTGATTTGTGTTTCCGGAAACAAATTTCAGCTTTGTTTTTTGTGTGTTTGTGTGTTGTTTAAAGTTCCCAAACCTTACTTTCAGGACCCAAAGCATGTCCAGTTTCACATGAACTGCTTCATGTCCATGTACATTAAATTAATCTCTTTTCAAACTATTTTTAATGCTAATAACTGCACAGCTGCGGTGTTCAAGAGCAGCAAAGACAGATGGAGGATGAAGAAAAGAGAGCAGAGTTGCCAGAGTTGCACCAAAATAACTCCAAGAGAGGGGCTGTGTCTGCTGTTTGTTGCTGTATTTTGCTGTTTTGCTTCATTTCTGGTTGCACCGCTTCTGAGCAACAGGGAGCCAGGTGAAGCAAAGATAAAGTGTTACTCAAGGCTGAAGAATAAGAAGTAGTCCAAATTAAGTTTATTGTGAAACTCCACTTCACAGTGGAAACATTAACACTAAGAAGCCAGGTATTGACTTTGGCAACGAAATACAAGCCAACTAAGACTTTCTTTTATTCATGGGTTGGGTTGGGTTGGGGTTGGTGACGACCCACTGTCAAGAAAGGCCTGGCCTTTTGTTTCTGATAATTGGCTGGCATGGGAGGCTCATCAGCTAATGCAGCTTACATGTGTCTTCCAGGCCATAAAAAAAATGACCCAGATGCTGCTCAGTCTCTCCCTCTTCCACTCCAGGTTGCATCATCCCACTGGTGGTTTTTCTCTTGTTCAGGTTATGTTTAATAAATTACCTTTTCTGTGGACTCCCTACTTGTCACCTACTCTGAGCACGTTTGTGAGATTTGTTCTGACATTAACATGTTTTTTATGTTCTTACAGAAGAATGAACCATTGTATATCTATAAAGGTATAGATATGTGCCAGAATCTTATATAAAATAATGAGATACAAATTTTTCAGTCATACTACCCAATACTAACAGGAGAGTTCATGTACAGAAAGTTCTCATAGCAGAAAGTTTTCAGTACAGAAAATGTTTTTTGATGGCATTTGAAAAAAAAAGCATTTGTATGTAGAAATCATATGATGTGGGCCCACCCTTTGCAGCTATAACAGCTTCAAATCTTCTGGGAAAGCTTTTAGTGTTTATGGGAATTTTTGGCCATTCTTCCAGAAGCACATTTGTGAGTTCAGACACTGATATTGGATGAGAAGGCCTGGCTCACAGTCTCAGCTCGAATTTATCCTAAAGCAGTTCTAAAACATCCCCACACCATAATCCCCCCCCCTCCACCAAACTTTCCACTTGGCACAGTGCAGTCAGACAAGTACCGTTCTCCTGACAACTGCCAAACCAGATTGCATGATGGAGTAACATGATTCGTTACTCCAGAGGAGACCTCGACACTGCTCTAGAGCCCAGTGATGGCGTGCTTCACATATCCAAAACTTTGCATTGCATTTGATTATATAAGGCTTGGAAACACATTCCCATGAAGCTCTCTATACTCACTGTTCTTGAGTTAATCTGAAGACCACATGAAGTTTGGAGTGCTGTAGCTATTGACTGCAGAAAGTTGGCGAACTCTGCGCCACAGCATCCACTGACCCTACTCTGTCATTTTACGTGGCCTACCATTTAGTGACTGAGCTGCTGTTATTCCCAATCGCTTCCACTTTGTTATAAATTTCACAACTGGACTTGCTGCATAGGTGGCATCCTATCACAGTACCATGCTGGAAATCACTGAGCTCCTGAGAGCGACCCAGTCTGCTTGGTTTATACACCCCCGACCATAGCAGAAAAAGTACAGGTGCAACTGAAACACATTAAAAAAGACTCTATAAAGGAGGTTATTAACGTGGTCCTGGAACTGAACTCCCTTAAGTGAAACACAGATGTCTGTCATATGGTGTCCCATAATGTCATTAGAGAATTACACTTGAGAGAACAGAGAACCTCTGTGAGCACTGAATCATCCATGGAATATTACAATATTTCACTGGATTTTTCACCATAAAACCCAATCAATTTACTGCATTATAGGAACATAAAGGGTAGGTTATTCATATTCACTGAGCACTTCATAGTAGAAGGAGTCTTTAGGCTTTGTTATGCCATTCCTTGGATTTATATGTTGAATGGATTTAGTGAAAAAACTAAAGCATGTTCAGTTTTCTTGCTTGTAGTCCTTTTAAATTGGCAGCATTTAATGTTTTGCAATTAAGTGAAGCTGCATTCAGAAATTTGGACTTCACATGGAAATTTAAAAGAAAATAAATGATTTGTTGTAACTTTGCTTTGAACACTGAACAATTTCTTTTCACTATGTGGCCTATAATGATTTTCCACAGAGACAATAAAATCAAGACATTGGTTCCTGTGTCAATGTAAGTAAACATTTCTGGACTCTGTCACCACATACGACAGGGCAACACTGTCACTAGCATCTACTATGTTCAGCTAAACAAAAGAACTGGAACAAGGAAAAATCTAAGTTGGGCAAAGTACTTGAGGAATCACAACTATCCGCTTCCCACACTCCTGCTATATATATATATATATATATATATATATATATATCTTCCTGAAAGTCCCATTACAATCAATACCAACATAATTGCCACTCACTACCCATCATAAAGTGCTTTGAGTGCTTAGTTAGAGTAGAGCAGTGTTACACAAGTACCAGTCCGTTTGCCATTTATGACTGTCCCTAAAATTTAATTTAACTAAATTTAAATCAGAGGCTTTTAGGGGCCCAAAGTACTTGAGAGAGACTTGAGACAGCTCACTGGTTTTACCCATCATGAGATCTTTCTCATGTGACACCTTGGTAATGAGGCACCTTTTTATACAGGCCATCAGTTGGGAGTGAACCAGCTGATATTAATTTACACTAAGTGGCAGGATTGCTTTCTAATTACTAATAGATTTCAGCAGGTGTCATGACTTTTTGTGCCTCCCTTTCTTCATGTGTTCAATAATTTTTTCCTGTGTCATATCTCTTTATTGCAAATAATTTATCGACATTGGATGGGTTGTTACCGACATCCAGTGAGAATTTCGTGTCAATAGAACCTTTAGTAATATATTTACTTGCCCGCCCTTATGTACCTTTAAAAAGTAACAATAGCTAGTAATGGCAGCTTGAAAATGACTCATTGAATCATTTTTACAGGAACAGTTTAGCTACAGGGCCGACCAGTGTGCTGGTTTGAAGCTTGGCCAAGCTCAAAGACTAAAATGCAGTGCCTTTTTAAGTTACAGCTGATTTGCCCTACAAATGTATTTTGCTGTTCTGAGGCTTGACAATCAGAAAGGAGGGGCTGAATAAATGTTGAGGACCACATGCTTAGCAAAGAGTACAAGTACATCACTGAAAAACAGAAAACTGTATGGATTCTTATTTAAGCTGCAGAAGAAATTAAGGAAAACTAAGGAGACGAGGACAAAAGAGCTTTTACTGCAAACTTGAAAGGAAATGCTCCTAAAGTCTCTGAATACTGTTCACGAACACTGGTGGCAACGGCAAAATGACTTATGACTTACAGTTGACATGCCAGTAATCATTGATCATAACCTGGTTTACCCTCTATTCTGATCCTGATGGGGCCCACCGTTTATTAGATGAACTTTGTGTTGTATTCAGTATGTTTTGAAACTAGGAATGAGCCAATAAAAATGTCAGGAAAGTGTTAACTGAGGTCACAGAACAAAGGAGCTGGGGGCCATTTTCCCAAAGACCAGAATAGCCATCCCTTGGTGGCCATTACAAAGAATGCAGGTTTAAGGCATTCTACACATTGGCGTCTTTTTTCAGACCAGAAGTTGCATCTATCAGTTTATGGAAGTAGCATAGCATTTGTGATTTGGTGGAATGAGACAGAAATGTCAACACTCTGGACTGAGCTGTTAATCAACGCCGCAGTGTTACGCAACTGTCCCATGACTACACATGAGAAATATAACTTAATAAAGCTTTTTAAACCCTGCTGAGGGGCAAAGTTACTAAAGTTTTTTTTGTTTTTTTTTTATATCAGATTTAATTTGTGACTCAGTACCTGCAGTTTAATTAAAATTAAAGTTATGGCTCCTTCCTCATTCATGAAGATAAGGAATTTAAAATGACTGCCCAAATCACTGACCAGAGAGCTGCTTCTGAAAGGACTTTGTTTTTACTTGCTGTTCGGCTGGGCTTAGGCAACAAAACTGTTTGATAAGGGTGAAAAATCATAGGTAGGGTTAAATACAGTCTTTCACAAGATTGACACACACACAAAAAAAATGCAGAGATTTGAATGCAGCCCCACACAGTGAACACAGTCTTTCCATACTCAGACAGCTTAGAGACAAAGGGAAATAGGAGATAATGATTTAACTGGATTTCACACAAGGTGAGGTGGGAGGAGTAGATTTGATTCACAACCACGATGCCACATTTTCCAATATGATATAGATAAAGAGATGAGCCTCAGACAGACAGAAGCCACAAGTCCACATCAAGAATTACCAAAACCTTCTTCGGCTGAAGTTTCCCTCTGACCTGCATAACCTATGCTGCTGTTGAAACTCCCATCATAATGAGTTCAGTTTCATACAGATTTTCTATGTTCTTTTTTTGTTGTTGTTGTGAGTTTTTCGTTAGCAGCTGAGCTTATGATGAACTCACCACCTTTTCTCTCTTTGTGTGCGTGACTGAACAAAATGGAGCTGTTTCATCATTGGTTGAGCAACTGCGGTTACTTTGTTTGCTTCAAACTAAGGTTAGTGCGACCATTTTGTCCTTAATTGCGTCTCACAAATCGGTGCACTGCGTTCTGTGTTTGTGTCAGGTTTTGTCGTCAGTGCGCTGATACTGTTAGCCTGAATCATTGTGAACCCTTTCTTTATCTTCTCATTTTTAATTTTATTTATTTTTTCTGCGTGAAGCACGTTAGGGCTTAAGTTTAGAAAAATGTGACATAAACAAATGTTATTAATGTTATTATGATTAAATAATATAGTATCGCTTTTCACTCTGTTTATGCACCACTCTGCATTTAATCATTAGTTATTATTAATCGCTGGCTCTCTTCCACAGCATGTCTTTTTGGAGTTAAAAAAAAGCTCAGTATACGATCTATCCTTTGAAAGTTGCAAAGTCAGAGATGAGACCACTAAACACCCCTCTAATCAAAAGTTAGTGGCATACCTCCTCAAGCCTCTGCCCTTCAGTGAAAGTGTGGTTCACTGGTTTTCACAGGAGCAAAGGCAACACTCCACTGCATTCTTTCCCTTCACACCCACATATACCTCAGCACTGTTGCAGATGGCCGTACAGCCCATCAATAGTGAGAAAAGACAGGGAGAGGCTTTGGGCATTACCACAGTTGGAGCCAACAACTCAAATTGATAGGTCTTGCTATCTCCATGATTTTCTAGCTAACACATCAGGAGATTGTAGAGGAAAAAAGTCTTACAACTCAAAAGAGTAGGCTCTCACTGAGCAACTTCTGCTGTATGTCACAAATGTGCAGCACTTTCTAAATCTGTACCCACACCTCCTCTCTGCTTCTTTGTGTAATTGTTAACTTTTTTAATGATGCAATGGGTGGATTCAGAGCCAGGGGAGAAGGTAAACTAAATTAAATTATACTGGCATCCATTGGGCCTTGAGTTCAGGTTGTTTTATCATCCATGATTAGAACGTAAACGTGTAGCATTAGATCAAACTGTAGTTTGTATTAGGGTTAGTTCTCAGGACTCAAAGGGGTGATTCAAACGTGGGGCTGTAAAATTTAAAAAAAAAGCATTACTCGTAAAAATCATGGTTAAGGATAAAAAAAAAGAGGGAGTCAAAAAAAAAAAATGCAGTGAAGGCAGAGGGAAATATTTAAATAAAGGCAAGGTCCAAACACAATCAAGAAACCAAGTGGAACAAACAGAAAGGTAGAAATCAAAGGCACAAAGATAATGTAACAAAAGCAGAGCAATCTGCTGGAGGTATACAGTCCTGATTAGAAGGAGAGAAGGATGTTGTATTTGTCTGTCTAGTAAGCAGACTGCATGTTTAGACAGACTTTGTCTGTTTTACGACAAGATTATAAGTGTGTTATACAGAGATTGTTTCATTATAGGCTGATTTTAACCTAAATTTGCCAGGTTAGTCCTCAGTCACTCAGGCCTAGAGACCGGTCAGCAAACTCCAGTCGCTAGGGAAAAATAAATTCCCCAACCAGTGGCAAGTGGTTGCTGAAGGTTGCTGACTGTCACCAGGTGAAGTCAGTTTAAAATTAAAAAAAGGGGGATGCTTTACCAAAAATGTCCCTGTGATTGTAGTTTGCAGAAAAGTTCCATTCAAACTACTGGTGTCAACAACAGCAACCAAAGCAATACCAACCAACCATATTCCTCTTTGCAACCAATTTCATGCTAGGAATTGCCAGCAACCTCCCGCAACCACTTGCCCACCAGTTCCAGAATACATGTTTTTCCTGGGGAAAACATGTATTCTGTTTACACAACCAAGGAGTTGCCAAGGAGTCTCTAGACCTGCATGAATTTGGCTTTTCCAGTCCACTTCACAGCAGCTACCAGCAACCACTCACCAACCACTCAGGGAATGCATGTTTTCCCCTCATGACCGATGGTTTCTAGATAGTTGCTGACTGGTTTCTAGGCCCATGTGACTGGGGTTGTTTCAGAGTCTAAGCGTGTTTCTAAATTTACCTGTAATATGTTTTGCTGCCTCTGAGCAATAAATTAATAATGAGTAGAAATCAGTTTCATAACTTCTTTCAATGCTTTCATTGGAGTAAGCAAACCCAAGTAAATCAAATGATATGAAACGATACTAAGAACATTAATACAAGATATATGACTGGATGTTGGAGCTCATGGTCATTTCCTTAAGTCTCAGTGGAGCTTTAGGAAGAAAAACAACTCAAACTCTAGTTCCAATCTACTGTCAAGCAAACCATTGTACCTCCCACTGTCTCAGTGCAACTATGAGGTGTAAATGTGGGTAGAGAGGATGACAGGGCTTCAAAAACATGTATTTTTATGGATAATATCCAGTGGCGTAAACCATTCAGAGTTGTACAATAGTCAGAGTCTTCAAGGTGTGCATCAACACTCTCCCAAAGTGTCCTCAAGCAAAACAATGAACCTATTAGAACAAATACATTTGATAGAAAACAGCGCTGCTATTTTCCCACCAAATAACTTCATCAGTCATCTGAAAATTTCCATAAGCTCATTCAAGAAAATCATTGGCTTCATGGGCAAAAGTCCCAGCAAATGCCATGCAATTCCCCCACTGGGGACGTGACCACTATTAGAATCATTCCCAGTGGAGATGGTTGTAAATCCCTGTTTTCACACATGGAGTTATGGAGTGGCCGTGTGATTTCAGCTGGTCATTAAGATTACAGCTTATGAATGCTTCTGATCAGCGGGGAGGTCAGAGCTGATAAAAACATGTGAGTCTGTGTTCAGCACCATTGTCTCTTCATGCTCACATCGCTGCCAGTACCCCCTCGCTTCCATCACCTCACACAGCAGTGGAAATGAAACCTGCCATCCGGGCTTCCTCATCGATTTACAGTCTGGACAAAGCGCCAAAAATTCAGACTGTACAGCAGGCTGGGAGGAAATACACCCATCAGCAATTCCACTGCCAGGGGGATGAATTAGAAATGAGCCACTGCCCTATGCTGGCACAACCTGAAGACTGTCAGAGAGTGGTGAAAAACATGTAATGCAATGCACTTTCATTTCAGGTAATTAGAACATAATTGGTATAGAACGGCAAGACAACAAAAAGATTTAATGACTAATTAAATTGTCCATTATTAAGAAATTTGCAAGGTTGCTATCAAGCTGACCAAAAGTTTTTGAGCTCTCTTTGAAGATGAAATGAATATATGGACTGAGGAAAGGGTTAGCCTGACTTTGCATGACGAGTTAGCTAATTAACATGTTGAATTGCCTTTGCTGATTCTTTACACGAAAAGAAAGGTAAAACCTTAGATTTGATTGATTTGTTAGTTATGTGGACTGTGTGGAAGTTTTTGTTGATAACGGCTCCATCTGTCTAACACCTCTGTGACACAAGGGTCAACCCAGCAACAGTTGGTGAGCACAGATTTTGGTATCTGTACAAGCAGCAAACCTGCCAACCGCAATCTGTGATTCTGCACACTGCATCAGAGGTAGTTACACAGTGTACCTTCCCCCCATACATTCTGATTACATGTAACTGCAATGGAATGGACTCCCAGCTAACCTGTCTTAACCTTACAGTCTCATAACATCCACTTCTCAGGGTTAAGGGTAGGATTAGGTTCAGCTTGCTTATATGATAAGTAGAAGTTAAGAAACACAATCTTAAGAATTAATTCCAGTTTTAATCCAGCTCAGAAAAACATCTAAACATAAAGTTTGTTTGTTTTTTAAATCCACAGCTCTGTCTTTGTAAATATAGAGCGCTTTAGGACCAGGGCTATCAAGGAAGGATTTCTCTTCGCTGTCAAACCTTCTATACGCTTCATCAAAGACAACAATTTACAAACAACAAAACTTACTGATGCTGATAGCATCAGTTTAGGGTAAAGATAATAAGCCTGGATGATTTAGAACAGAGAGGTTTGACACTGTCAAATTCAGCTAGTATAAAGAAATCTCACCATGCTAATGTTTACCAAAAAAAATTAAACCTGTATAAAAATTACACTTACCATCCTGACCTACCATGCCAAAATGACACATTACAAACACTTGACCCTCAGTCACATGTTGGCTCCGTTAGCCCTCAAAGTTTAAGCCTAAGGTCCAACCCCAGACCCAAACCCTAATTCTAATCCCATTGTTTTGAGAAGCAAATGAAAAAAAGCACTTTATCAGGGAAAATGATTTTGATGCGTGTCAGATTCTTTGTCCCTTGACTTCCGAGACTTAGGAAAACAATTTTCAAAAAGAGCAAAAATTCTGATAGCACAGGGTTAGAGTCATCATCAGTGATGACTTAGACCTCAGACGGTCCATTTGCACTGAGCCATTAAACATCAAGAGCCCCTGCTCCAGGAAAATCAATATTTGACTTTTTTTTTATGTGAAACTCTCTCACATGAAAATGTTCATGTTTTTCTATTTGCATTAATTAATGTGCTCTCACGGCCCTAGCTGATGCATTTTTAACCCCAGCTAACCAGATTTCCCCTGATTCCAGTCTTAATGCATAAGTTGAACACATCTTGGCTTTTAGGTAATTCATGGCACGTGAGCGTGCAGCATATGGAGGGCTAGAACACATTACACCTCAGTTATTAACAGCTGTACATGGGATTTTGATGGTCTTATGTAATTCTAAAATAGTTGCAAAGACAAGTGTGTGGGTGAGCGGAGTGATGCAGATTTGTTGTAGTGACTGTCACACTGTGTGGATGAGCAAGCTCCAGGGTTCTTGTATCACTGCCATCAGTTAGTGGGACAGCTTTCTGGAAAGGAGCCAGTGTTAATCCAACTACTTGCACCTACGTCTTCTGTTATGACAAGTTAACATGCCTGCTGTGGGAAAAGGCCTGAATGAAATATGAGTCAACTCAATCAATGTTGTTTAAAAAAAAAAGTGCATTAATGAAGTAGTTATGGTATACAATTACAAAATAAGCTATTCCAGACGTACTTGCTTCAGGGTGCTTGGCCAGTAGGTGAAGGATCAGGGAGCATGTACTCATTTTTTGTCTGGCATTTGAGCCTAATTACTTTTCCAAAAAACTAATTAGTAGCCATTTACTGAATGAGCGTACATGCTCTATATTTAGACCAAGTTTGTGTCTCATTTACTGTTGTGCACACTGTGCTTGCAGCACCTCGTGCTCATGGATTTGGCACCATTGCTCTCCTGTGGCAGCTGTGTGTAACTGCAGCTGATGCATTGTAAGGCATTAGGACGTGCATCCCTGTGAGCTTGTACACAGCTGCTCAGAACAAAGCCTATGGATAATTCCTGTTCCAGCAGCTTGGACAAGTGAGCTGAAGCAGCCGGAAAACCCAGTCACTCGCACAAAACGTTGACATGGAAGATTTGACACTTTCCCCTCTTCTTTGCTATTCTGTCGTCACCTCTCAGTCTCTCTCTCATTCAACATTCACCTGTTTTCTCTCTCACTCCTAGAAAGTCTGGCTCCACACAGAGCAATGAAGATCCTGGGGATGCCAGTGCTGTTCAGCAGAATGCCAGCTGTACACAGACTCACACTCATACACACACCAGATTCAGGATAGCATCTTATTGGATTGGACTGGTGTTGTTTGATCGACTCCCTACTGGGAAAGGGTGGGAGAGTGGATGGGGTAAATGTGGAAAAGCAGTTTTAGAAGCCTCTGCATGATTTTAAAACCCCCCTTTTTTTTCTTTTCTTTTTTTTTTTACAAATGCAACATGATAGATGGTGAGAAGGGGCGGGGTACAGAATAAGAGAAAAAAGATATCATGGAAGAGAGAAGGGAGAGGAGATGAAAGAGAGCAGAAATGGGTGAATGAAGGGAGTGAAAGGTTTTCTTTGCAAGTCAACAGAGTGAGAAGGGAATGATTTAATATGAAGTCAGGTGCTAAAGCATCAAAGCGCTCCATATTGTTCCAAAAGGCCTCCACTACTCCTTTTCTGCTGATGTGGTGCAGATGTCCAACTTAGAACCACTTCTTCACATTTCCACTAACTGAAAGAAAGAAAAAAAAGGCAGGCACCACGCAGCACCACAAAACCACAGCATCCAAAGCTGGAGCCACTGAAGTCAGATGTTGTAGGAGCTACCACAATAAATTCACCTATGACTGGTGGTAGCCCACAGATTCTCTCTATAATAAATGTCATGATTTTGAGTGTTAGTAGCAGAAACCAGGGCAGGGCTGCTTGGTTCTTATACCTGGAAATGTGAGCTGGTTCTCAAAAGGCACAAAGGCTCTGGATTGGTGGAAACAAGATATATGTTCTTAGCACAAAGTAACTTTAACTGTATTTTTTTTAATGGGAAAGGCTTTTTCCTGTCTCCAATGCTAGTGTATAATTTAGGGCACATGGACTTTTAGACCCACAGTTCTAAGGTTTTCCTGAAATGCTGGGCTTCTTGGACACTTGTTTTTGCATCACACAGTCTGATCTTGTGCTGAATATGGTGGAGCTGCACAGATGTCAGAGGTTTTAATAACAGATTCCTGCTTTCACTCCCTGAAGATAATATAATTTTATGGATTTGAAAGTAGTGTATATACATTAGAATATGCTACAAGGCATTACAGTTCTAAGGAAGGAGACAATGTAATGTTGCACTATATGTGTGTGAACTTTATAATTATCTTTTTTTTCAGGCTGTCTGAAGATCTTTCAAAGTTTCTCTTTGAACATTGGCTGATTTCTCACTCATTTTCAGTCCAGTCCTTGCACCTGTTTTTTGTTTAAGTCACTGAACACTGACCTATAAAAAAAAGTAGAACAAAGGTACCTAACTTAAGAGATGAACCATTGTTTGGTCTCCACATAACAGACAACTTGGGAAATAACCAACTTTAAATTGTATCTTTATGCACTTTGTTATTAGCAGCCTGTCGCAAAACCATAAAAACCAAAAAATGATAAGATTTTAAAAAAGATAGCACAGTTTGACAGGCATAAAATGTTATTTTTGAACCAACAATGTGAAATTTTTGGTTCAGATCATCATCAATATTGATCTGATTGGCAATGGCATCCTTTTTCAGCACTCCCAATGCAGTAAAATCATACCTGGATAGAACCCGGACCTCAGCATTATTGAAGCAGATAACGGGACAAAAGGCGGCCAAGAACTTTGAGTGTCCTTCAAGGAGCCTGGAGAACTTGTGGAAGCTGTGTGGAAGTGCAAGACTTTTGCACAGCACTGTAAATCAAAATACTGGGTTCCCCATTCGTTGTGTTATTCCTCTTGCTGTTTCCCACTGCAAGTCATTCACTGAATTACTAAATGGAAGTATTTTCTTAGTACCTATTCTTTATCTTTTAATTAAAGCAAGCTTCAACTTTAACAGTGTAAGTGGTTTGTCAGTGCTTTCTGTGAGGCAGCCAGAGTCTGTGCAGTCATACAAAACAGCTCTGTAGACATCAGAAATAAACTATCCTTCTCTCTGTCAAATGCTGAACCCAGGGGTTAGTTCAGCTGACATGGTGATGTTTCCCTATAAATAGCTCCTCATTAAGCCCTCCTAAAAACAGCAGCTGGGCCTGTCTCTCACATGCATGTGCTGTCTGTGCAGCAATTAGTTGGAGAAAGAAATATCCCAAAGCCAGTAAACACGGGCTTTTAGCACATATGCCATTACTGAACTTTAAATCTGCAGTAACTTTTTTATTCCAAATGGATTAAATGACTGCTTTAAGTGTTATGAAAAAGAAGACACCTGTTGAGTCACTCCCATTAGCATGAAACGCCTGCTGTTCACCCTCGGAGCATTTTGACTTCTTTTAAATGATTACTTCTTTGACCCAAACCAGACACAACACACTAATTTATCTTGTTTTACCCTGAATGAAGCAACTATTTATAGCAAAATGGACGAGCCTACAGTACACTAACTGCCCACAGAGAAAGATAGCAGCAAGCTGGTGCACAAAGTACTTGCTAAAGTGTTGCTAGCAAACAAGCAGCCTGCACAAAAAAAAGCTGCCAGCTAAGGGCAGCTGCACCAACAGAGCTCACTTTAGTGAAGTTGGTCGACCTGGCATATCGACTTTGCAACAAAGCTAGCATTCTGGCTACACTGCACACCTGTCAGCTGTGTTTTAAATATGCTTTTCTGTAACTATAAAAAATTTACATAGCAGCTGTAAAGTTTTTTGATTCATGTTCAGATTTGTGATGCCTCAGTTGAATAATCAAGAATTGCATTGCTAACAGTAAATGGTAAATGGACTAGTACTTAAATATTGCGTTTCTACTCAACACACAGTCATACAATGCTTTTATCTGTATCTAAGCACTTTTATCTAACATGCACATAGACTCTTGGATTCACTGTGGGGCAACCTGGGGTTCAGTATCTTGCCCAAGGATACTTCAACACATGGACTGTAGGAGCTGGGTACTGATCCACAGACCTACTGATTATAGAAACCCACTCTACCACCTGAGGCACAGCCACCCCCACAGTATCCTAATATACTCAATAAAATGTCAAAAGATCACACAGTATATTACATATAAAGCATACATTAGATAGCATCATAAAAAAAGCTGCAATATGCTGTTAAAGCACCAAGAGTGCATCAGTCCAATGTTAAAATCTGTTTGTAATAGCAACAAGGCATACATGAGTATTTGATTTGACCTTCCTTCAGAAATTGCATGTGCTCACAATGACAGGGCTCAAAACTCTGTATAAACAGGGTGGATCCCGTCAGGATGACCTTTGCTTTCTGAGTGGCTCCAGCCTGATAAACACAGCAAAGATCAAATCAAAAAAGATAGAGGACGGTGTTTCAGTGTGCATCGCACTCTTAGGAACAGGCTAAGGAGTGGATGGATGATCTTTAGGGTAAATATCACTAATGCAAAGTTTGCAGTTACAGAAATAAATGTATATAAATTTTGGGGATGAGCTATCAAAGCAAGCTGACATATGATAGTGTGGTGAATATATAAATGTCAGCTGCAAACCAATATGCCATAAGAACACACTATATTAAGAAAAACAAGGTAAAGATCATCTTTTCATCTTTGCTATTTGTGTTTACTTGTCACACAACTTAGGAACCTGATAATTTAATAAAACTATAATAATTTAATTTGTGTAACGTCATCATGGAAAATAGACAAATTTGCATAGTGAGTTAATTTTGTTGTTATAGACTAAACACAAAGTCATATGGGGTGGTTGCACCAACAAGGCTGACATCTGGTCTTAAGCTAAGCTAGTCATATAACTCGGCATTCTAGTCTGACGCCTTCTACCTGCTAAGACTTGGCATAAATCTAAGTTTAGTTAGGAACAGGCATGAAGCCAAAGCCCAAGCTGTTTCTATAGTAACAACTTTAACTTCAGAGCACATTTTAATAGTAAAAGACAAAGGCATGGTTCATACATGGACTTTACAACAAGCAGACTTTTAGAGAGGAGAGAGTTATCAAGAGCTGATTGAGAGATCCATATGACCTTGAGCGGTCTTTAATTTTATATCAGCCCACAATCCAGCATTGTCTGCCATGTTGCAGCTGCCAATGGCACTTTGGGTTTTTTTGTTTGTTTGTTTGTTTTGCAAAAACAGTGGAGTGATCAGTATCTACAAATCCACTGTCTCATGGGTAATCTATGCATTTATTCCACTACTAAAGTTGTCTTCAAATGATTTAGGGTCAATCCAAATAAAACTGAAACAGGTCATCCCATCAAGAGAAAAATAAGGCTACAAATGAACAAACATGCAGAAAGAACTGAAGTTCTAATTTCAACACTTTATCTCAATCAGCTCTGCAGCGCATGATGATCTGTTTCAGCACCATGGACAGTGTCTCTGTGTCACTGTCCATGGTACTGACACCAATAGCTCACTGTTCAAAGCAGTGCTGATAAAGATATTTACATCTTTTTTTCTTTTATATCTTTAGGTCATTACAATGATTTAAAAAAAAGAGAGATTAAGAAAATCTGACTTAATCAAAAGAGTAAACAGCTTAAGCAAACAAGCAAACCAAACAACAAACTCACAAGTCTATCCCAATGTCCCAACCAGGGCATAAGTACCATAATTCTTCACTATATTTCCTATGTGTCATTGTGGATGCAACCTGAAAGGGTTTGCGCCTTATAGCAGTGTGGACTGAGGAATAAGCATACTTATGTGCACTTTGTGGTCCCTGCAGTGCACCTGGACATTGTTGGTCAAGTAATCCACACACTCATTGTTGACCAAATTCAGACAGATCTCTTACAGTTTCAAAATATCTTTGTTGCCTTCCCGTTTTTTTATGTAGTTGCAATGTATTGTTTCTGTTTAAAAGATGAGCTTATGTGAGTTCTAGAATGTCCAGAGTAAAAAGAGAAAAGGAACAGGAGAGGGATGAGAAAACTACAGGGGTTGGACAATGAAACTGAAACATCTGGTTTTAGACCATAATAATTTATTAGTATGGTGTAGGGCCTCCTTTTGCGGCCAATACAGCGTCAATTCGTCTTGGGAATGACATATACAAGTCCTGCACAGTGGTCAGAGGGATTTTAAGCCATTCTTCTAGCAGGATAGTGGCCAGGTCACAACGTGATGCTGGTGGAGGAAAACGTTTCCTGACTCGCTCCTCCAAAACACTCCAAAGTGACTCAATAATATTTAGATCTGGTGACTGTGCAGGCCATGGGAGATGTTGAACTTCACTTTCATGTTCATCAAACCAATCTTTCACCAGTCTTGCTGTGTGTATTGGTGCATTGTCATCCTGATACACGGCACCGCCTTCAGGATACAATGTTTGAACTATTGGATGCACATGGTCCTCCAGAATGGTTCGGTAGTCCTTGGCAGTGGCGCGCCCATCTAGCACAAGTATTGGGCCAAGGGAATGCCATGATATGGCAGCCCAAACCATCACTGATCCACCCCCATGCTTCACTCTGGGCATGCAACAGTCTGGGTGGTACGCTTCTTTGGGGCTTCTCCACACCGTAACTCTCTCAGATGTGGGGAAAACAGTAAAGGTGGACTCATCAGAGAACAATACATGTTTCACATTGTCCACAGCCCAAGATTTGCGCTCCTTGCACCATTGAAACCGACATTTGGCATCGGCACGAGTGACCAAAGGTTTGGCTATAGCAGCCCGGCCGTGTATATTGACCCTGTGGAGCTCCCGACGGACAGTTTTGGTGGAAACAGGAGAGTTGAGGTGCACATTTAATTCTGCCGTGATTTGGGCAGCCGTGGTTTTATGTTTTTTGGATACAATCCGGGTTAGCACCCGAACATCCCTTTCAGACAGCTTCCTCTCGCGTCCACAGTTAATCCTGTTGGATGTGGTTCGTCCTTCTTGGTGGTATGCTGACATTACCCTGGATACCGTGGCTCTTGATACATCACAAAGACTTGCTGTCTTGGTCACAGATGCGCCAGCAAGACGTGCACCAACAATTTGCCCTCTCATGAACTCTGGTATGTCACCCATAATGTTGTGTGCATTGCAATATTTTGAGCAAAACTGTGCTCTTACCCTGCTAATTGAACCTTCACACTCTGCTCTTACTGGTGCAATGTGCAATTAATGAAGATTGGCCACCAGGCTGGTCCAATTTAGCCATGAAACCTCCCACACAAAATGACAGGTGTTTCAGTTTCATTGTCCAACCCCTGTATATTCTATATGATGGAATTCATTCCATCATACAACATATATTTAAAAAATCTTATTATTAGCAAGTTCTTCATACTTTCTCAGTATAAATGGACTGGTACTTATGTAGTGCTTTTCTACTTAAGTGCTTTTTACTACAAGCCTCTTTAACGCATATATTCATACAGCACTTTTATTCGAAGCACCTTGTCTAACATGCATACACTCACACTCTGATGAATGCATCTTTCAAGGAAACTTGACATTTAGCTTTAGACTTGCATTGTATTGTATTCTCCTTTTACATTTGGTATAATATTCATTTTTACATATGTGTTAAATGGAAAAACCACAAGACCTAGATAAGTGAGCTTTAGTTATCATTCCAGTGCATACTCTGTTTTATGCCTACCCCCATTTATATCTGCATTTCACTATTTTATTTTCCCTCTTTTACTGTTTGCAGGCTGCAATCCGACAGCAGGATCTGCTCCTCATGGATCTATCTCTCAGGCCGGTAAACTGTGTGTGTCTTTTAAAAAGCTCATCACCCACACATCAAAGTCTCTGGGCCTCGATCTTCCTTTTTTCCCTTCCTGTTATCACTTTCTTTCTGCCATCTAGCTGTCTCTACAATAAGACGGGCATGAAATGTAATTCATGCTGCTGAAACAAGTATTACCTAGCTCCCAGTAGAAAGGCTCGACTCTAATCCACAGGCTGTTATGATGGAGATGAGCTGTTTTAGAGTTTGTAGCAGAGGTACGATCCCTGCTGGAGGCAACAAACAGGAAACACACTTGCCAAGAAACTTGTCCTGTTTATTGCCGCCTTCAGCATTTCAGATGACACTGCTGAGGTTTTGCTTTGTTCTGTTGTATTATATAAGTGGGTTTGTTGCTGTAAGATCATTTAGGTTATGGTGTATTAATTAATTGCATAAGTTATTTTATTACTAACACATGCTTCTTAAATGAACTCTTGTATCACTCTGAGCTGATCTGGGCTTAATTTAACTGATAATCAGACTAAAGCATTTGGGAATGGCTTCATGGGCTTTAAGAACTTGAAATAGCCATCTGTGGCTCTTTAACCAATCTATTGTTTTCAGTTCAGTTCAGTTCATTTATGCAGTTTAGAAGAAGGGAGAATTTTAACAACCTATAAAGCATACTTAAGCCATACTCAGATGGGATCAACATAAACGAAAGTTAAGAACTGGTCGACTCAATGATTGCAAGGCGCTCGGGACCCGCGGCTGCAGAACAAGCCCCAATTATCACCCCTCCATCACTGTGCTTGACAGCGTTGGTTGGGTGTTTGGTTTTCACTGTGTAATATGAACAAGCATCACCACTTTAGTTTCCTATGTTCCAGAAGAAGCAGCTGAGGTTTGTTCAGATGCAACTTTACATCTGAACCTAAGCTGTGCTGTTATGTTCTTTTTAGAGAGAAGAAGCTTTTAACCGCCAGCCTTTCCAAACAAGTCAAACTTGTTCAGTTTTTTTCTTGACATGCTAATTGAGGCCTGCGTAGCCTGAGATGGAGCTCTCGGGTTTTTTGCATTTGCTCTGAGCATCGCACGGCCTGACCTTGGGGTGAATTTTCCAGTACGTCCAATCCTGGGAAGATTGTGGCATTGTGTTAATCCGCACCTAAATGCTCCAGAGCAGCAAACTGTCAAAACCTCTGCTATAATAGAGGTGCTCACATTTGCATTTGATTAACAGCACCTGGCTGCTACCCTCTTAATTCCTGAGCAAGCAGCAAGGATGCAGTTAGTCCCGTGAAAACTCTCATTTTTACATGACTCTACATACATTCAAATAATCCAGTGCATAGCAATATGTGCAACATCTGATTGTAATTGGACCAGGAAACATGGATTACAAATTTGGCCACTATGGAAGTACATCCGGCCATTTAAAGCACACTGACTCATGGTGTAGAAAGCTTCTTAGAAATATTGTTTAAAAGCGAACTCAGATTACAGTAGGTTACATGGCAGAGTTTTAATTTGCTTGTGTGGTTGCAGCAGATTGCCTCCATCAAGTTTACTTTCTATGTATGTGCTAAGCTGAAAAAGCTGATATGAACACTGCCTGAGTGCTTTGCATGCGTCGTTTTTTCAACTCGTAGAAACGGGAGAAAACTTAACGCAATTAACTCATCGCTGCCTGTGGGAAACAGAGAGTGTGCCAGATAGCTGGTTATCAGATACTTGGCTTATTAGCTGTCTGGGTGTCTTGGACTCCAATCAGAAAAATTAAAAGTCTGTTCAGTGCTGATTAGCAACAACTGTGTTAATCCTTCATAGCAGTACAGCTAATAGTTTGCCCCAATAACACAGGAAGGAACAGGAAAAACACTAAATCACACCTAATATGTTTATGTAATGACAGAAGAGAAAAAAAATGTCTCAGCATCTTTGTTTAGCTAATGGAGTGAATAGGCAAGAGGTACACCACTGACAGTGATGCCTTTTGATTAGATTAAACTGCAACAGTATTCAGCAGCTCATAAAGGACAATGGAAAATAATGAAACATAATGCATGTGACTATTTTAGCATTGCACTGTATTATGCAAATCCAATGTAAAGGAGTGAAAACACTGCATTTAATGGATGCGAGAACTTCAGCTTTTTTATGCAAATATGTATGACTTTTTCCAAAATATGTACTTTTATGCTCTGGAGAATGGGAGTGGGAAACAGCAATGAAAGAGTACCTGTATATTCTCATACATGTATGGTCTATGTGTTGGGGTTTTTTTTTCTGTTTTCAAAGGTTATCAAAAATGGCATATTCACTGAAGAGGGTGTCTAGGACTGCTGACTAAAACAGATGTAGCACTGTTGTGTATTTCTGTGCAGTGGGCAGAAGTAAAACTCTGCAGGAGTTTTTCAGCTCTCACTTGGGCCTGTTGATGGGGACAAAAAGCATTCTTATGGATGGAGCGCATTTTGGTTGGACAGTTGTGGAAGTGTTGCTAAAATTGTGGTTTATTCAAACATAGGGTTTATGGGATTCTTATTTTTTTGTATTTTCCAGTTTGTAATAAGATTAATACAAGATTGGCTATAAAGCTTAACCCTTTATTGGGCAAGTGACTATTTCTGGCCATTTCCACTTTATATATGACACCCATCCCACGCCCCAGTGAGGATAAGAAGCATGTGGTCTTGAAGAAATAGCCAAATGTTGCATAAAGTTTTAGGTTTTAAGCCAGATGTGACCATATTTGGAAGAAAGTCTGGCAAGCTAAGGTTTCAGTGATAGCTAGCTTAGCTAGCAAGCTGAATTGGTAAACTAGTGTCAGGCACTGCTACACTTTTCCCATTGTTAGTTAATGCTAATCGGCAAAGGCCTAACAAATACCCGTCTATCAAAGCAGCTATGTTCCCAACTTTAAGCTTTACTGGCATTCATATCAATAAGTTATAAAAATAAATACACAAGTACTGTTCAGATGTGCCAGCCTCAGGTGGTGAACAGAAAAACTGCAGTTATTGGCAGTTCATTTTTCAGCCCTGCTGGTGGATACCACAACGACTCTTCAGTTGCTGGTGGTAAGTGTGTAAACAGCAGTTTTTGACTTGAAAAGTGTGCATGGCTAAAAAAAAGACAACACCTCTGCTTCCCAGTTTTATATGAGTGCAATGCTAAATCTGTGCAGTTCTCTCATACACTTCTCAATGTCAGCTTCAGGACAATTGTCACCAAGCTCCCCATAACACATCATAATGACAGTAATTATGGGATGTATATGTCCCATTATCAGAGGCAGAACCTGGAGAGCTGAGAGGCAAACATCATATTTTGGTTGTTTGCACATATTTTGACACATTTGACTTTTTGACAGGAGAACAGTGTGCTGGTTAAGGTGCCCTTGGCTCTGTCTTCCCCGCTCTGAGATCAAATGCTATCTGCATGTTACACACACACGTTCAGGTATGTGTGGAAAAGGAGGGACTGTTAGCAAGTAAGTGAACAAATGGCTGGGATTCATCTTAACACTCAGTTTTTCTCTCGCTAATCACCTTGGCCACCATGTGTGATGAACACGAGTTAAAGTGTAGTGTGGGAAAAAATCTTTTACTAAAACTTATTAATAAAACTTAAAAGTTTTACTTCCTGTAAAAGTCACCACACACCACTGCTTTACAGCATACAGTAATACTAATACACTCAGATTAAAGAAAATAGTGACAAATAACTAGAAGTGCAGCTGTTGTTTCACAGAGATCTCCCACCCACTCTACAACACAGTGATGGGACACAGGAGCACATTCAGTGCAAGACTCATTACACCAAAATGCACCACAGAGCGCCACAGGAAGTCATTCCTACCTGTGGCCATCAAACTCTATAACTCCTCCCTTAATAGGTGACACTGTGGTTCACCAGTGTCATTCATTCAGTATTTATTTAGTATGTGTGCATACAACTGTACGTAAAAACTGTCCATATACATTGTACATATATATATACTTCATTATACTCCAGATTTATATTTACTGTCACAGCCACTGCACTCACAAGATTATATGTGTATATAGCCAAATTATCTCCTTAGTTTTTATATATATGGTTTATATTTATTTAAACAGTTGCAGCTGTAACAACAGAAATTTCCCTCTGGGATCAATAAAGTATTTCTGATTCTGATTCTGATACTGATTAGCATCCAGTGAGGAAAAATGATCTACAAACAAAAGCAATTAATCTCAAGCTGGAAGGTCAAGGTTATATTAATGCAGGAAATTATTAGCCAGTCTGAAAATATCCACAACAGCATTTTTAGCTTCAGTGTATTTGTTTTACAGCAGCCGGCTTTTGTTTTCATTTGCTATCACTACTTTTGTCAGTGTTGAGTCCCAAAGTGCAGCTGCATTATCTTATGATGTGTCACACCAGCTTAGAACATAACTAAAAACAAGAGAATGTACATGCTCTGGAAAGTTTAAATATACAGTAAATACCATCCATCCATCCGCTTATCCTATTCAGGGAGCCTATCCCAGCTGACATAGGTATAAATACAACATACATAATTGCACAAAGCCTTCAACAAGCCAAAGCAGGAATCTGATGCGCACAAAAACTGGTATTATTTTCCCATTTAAGTGCAGCAATGTTGATGCTGCGTTTTATTGTGTTAAAAACAGTCTGTTCTCAGTGATGATCTGCTGGCAAATATGCTAGTGGATGATCATCTGCTGGTGGATTAAAAAATTTAAAAAAAGACCACAGCACTTGGAAACTCTATTCAAAGAAGAAAATGCAGCTTGTATGAGCGTCTTTCAGTGCCAGGCTGAAGTTCTGAAATATTGAGCTTTCGTGGTTCGATATCTCTGCGGGTGAACTGAGCACAAACAATCGAAGATCATGAATATTTAGAAAATGTATGCTGCGGCTGACATGTAAACTTAAGAAAGTGCAGTACACAAACAAGGCGGTAATGATCCCTTCGCACCAGCGATGGAAACAAGTCAGAAAGACTCCCCTGTATCAGCTGGTATGTATTGTTTCTGAACAGGTACCCACGTGATAATGGAGGGATTTGCAGATGATTGCACTTTTAAGGGAACCTGAACAATCTGGAAGATGTCTTTTTTCTCAGTGCTGACAATTACTATCAAATAAGGACAGTGTTGTTATCTGCGCATTCAGGTTTCAGTGCTTTCATTCCCATGTACTGTCTGTTTAAAATTGCTACAATTACCATGCTGCCAGGGTCCTTTCATTTCACTATATCACCACCATTATCTCGTGGTGCTCAGCTGACTTGTTTCTGTGCATTTGTCTGAACATAGAGCACCTCAAGCATTTGAGTGTCTGACACCTCATGAAGTCTGCCACGTTTTATGACTATTATTTGGTTTTAATTGAACTCGTGGTCTTCAGAAAAGCTAAAACACAGCCGTGTAATGTGGCTGTCCTCTTTTTAAAAATTTTTTTTTTCAATTTTGCAGACAATCAATCCAAAAAAATAAAACAAAGGGACCTCTAGCAGTCGTGCACAAAAGTGCGCATGAATAATGTGTCTGGTTTTCTCTGGCAAATTCTAAAGAAATACCATAAATATGCATTTTCTCAGATTTCTGAAGTCTATGGGGACAAAATGGCATTAGATGCCACAGGAAAAGCTTAAACATTAAATAAATAGACTGGTTCTTATATAGCACATTTTACTGTACGTGAGCACTCAAAGCGCTATATACAATATGCCTCATTCACACAAGCACGTCAGTATTTTACCCAAGGATACTTTGGCATGCAGCCAGGGACTGAATTAAGAACCTTCCGGTTAGCAGGTGACCTGCTTTACCGCCTGAGCTACAGCTACATTACCTGCTAAAATGAAAGCAACAAGACACATGAAGCCACGTATAGGAGCATATATTGAAGCTGTCGAGTGTTGACCTTGTATAGCCCATGTAGGTATATTTTAGTAGTTTCAGATTTGCAGCACCAAAGCTTTGGGGCTTTAGCAAAAATGTTGAGTTTCACCATCACTTGTTTTGTGTTAATTTGCTTATTTTGTGTTTTATTTCCAATCGTGTTAGATTAGCAAATCTGTGACGCCATGTGTGCAGTGGGTTGCAGGGTCGATGGCATCCCCGTGTTCCTGTGTAAGCACAAATTAATGTGTAGAGGTGCCTTAAATCTGCATCCTTCTTAGTGGCCACCAGAGGGGGACTACTGTGACTGTATTTTGATTGTAAAAAGGTTACTTGATGATTTTACAAGCCCAATCTCTAATTTCAAATCATAATGAATAAAACATAACATATTTGGTTCTCCATTATAGTCAAAAAGGAGTGATCAGAACAGTCTATTTACTGGCTGATGACATGTGGTTTATTTGTGATTGACAAGTTGCTATCCAATGAACATGCAGTGTTCCTCAGTTTCTCAGTCAGATCCTGGTCAGTCATGATGACTGGTTTTAAAACACCAGCATGGCCAAGCGACAAAAATGCCCAGCTTGAAACTTCACAACAGGACTTCAGTAAGCAATGGATGATGGCATGATGGTTATGTCCATCTTTTGTATACAGGCTATGGGATATTGCTGTAATGTGAAAGAAAAAAACAAAGAGCATATTGGAGCAACTGGTTTTGTTTATATAAAAATTTCTTTCTACCTAAAAAAAACTTTTCTCTAATATAATTAGTTATTTTCAACTTTAAACCAACTCTGCTTTCTTATTCTTGTTCCACAAGTAAACAGGAGTTCTACATTATTTACAGATACTTTCTACAAATTCATTACTACTTCAAAACATAAATGTTGCACAATACATTAAAAGAAAGGAAAGAAGAGAAATTATAGGCAGGGGGTATCTGATGAGGGATTCTGTCTGTAGCCTCTCCTCATTTTTTCTCTTTTTTTAGCCTCCATGTTTCCCTTTCTCTATTCTCTGAGGATAAACCACAGAGGAGACCAGCTAAGGTTGAGAAAATTCTGGTTAAGGGTTTCTGCAGGCAGTCCTTCTCATCCCTCCTTCTCAACCATCTCTTTCTTGTCCTGCAGAGTGAGGAGTCAGGCCTGACTAATTGGATTTTTGTGAGAAAGCGGAGAGAGGCTCAGGGAGGGGTGAAGGAAAGGGAGATGGATGGAGTGACAAGGAGGCAAAGTAGAGGACTGAGGTGGAAGGGGTGCACCCATGGATGTATGGATGTATACCGGAAGGATATCTCATGAGCACCTTCTCCTCTCTGTACTAGGACGAGCAGAAAAGAGAAATGTGTCAATTGTCAAATCAACTGTAGCCAAAGCAGCTTTTGGTCAAGTTTTTATTGTTTGCCTTTTTTGCTAAGCATTCACATGAAATGCAATGTGTCCATTGCAGCAGTTAGCACAAACAAAGAAGCTTTAAATACTCGAGAACTCCCACTCTCTGGACATCTGCTTTCATAGGGGATGCTCAATCCTGAATGAATGGAGTTCTGTGCAGCCCCATTTAACTACACTTCTGATTTAACAACACTTCTAGCAACAGTGCCATTAAGTGTGAGTGTCCTATCATAAAACCAACTAATCAATTTTATTGGCAGTAGTGGTTTCCCCGTAAGACAAACTAAAGGACATATGTATTGTTTTATTTCAATTTGGCTCCACATTAATGCTGTTTTTGCAAAAATTTAAAAAAAACAACAAACATGTGGGCTTTTTAGGGTAGAAGACTGAAAAGCAGTCATTAGGACATTAGATGAAGAGCAGTGTTATTAGCAGCTTCCTTCCCATTACCTTTTTAAAATGGACCTATTCTACTCAAATGTTGTTGCAAAGTTACTTTAGCAGGGTCCAGGAACAAAAATTTGGAGCTGAAAAAGTCAATAATAGGTCCTTTTTAATCTTCTTTTTTCTAACGGTGTTCCATTTGGGCCACGTGAACATCACTGCAACATCGTCAAAGTGCATTCTCTGTCTCCCATTAAAGGGCTTTTAAATCCTCACAGTGAATATCACAGATGGATTTAGATCCTGATTTGGCTGAGGAAAAATGAAATGGAAGTGCCACATTAAGAAGTTCTTCCATAGCTGCCGTCTCTCAGTAACTGTAATTAGAGCCGCAACAAATGTGCATTCTGTTGTATGACAGTGTGTATGTGTACTTCTCTGCATGTGTCTACACTGGTTATTATAATTGGACATTAAATAAAAAAATAAAATAAACGCGCAGCTACGCAGATGTTTTCCACAATATAATGACCCCGCTGCTACCCACTTACAACAATCACAGGAGAACTCACTCACTTGCACACACACGCACACACCCACGCACACACGCATAGTCATGTAATTCTGTAAATTAAATGTCCCATTATCTGTGTCCTTGTGTTTCATTCTGTCTGATTGCAGCACGTCAAATAAGCAAACACATGCCTGCAGAAATGGATGCTTGCAGACTCCCAGGCATCATGTTCGCTCATGAGTCTGCACACACAGCGTTACACCATTTACACAACTTAGATAGCCCTCGCTTTAGTGTTCAGAGTAATGAAGTCACTGCATAAAGTGTTTGATGATGTTAAGGAATTTAGCTGAGGCTATCCCTGTGAGATGACAAAAATAGAACTGGTCACGTGCAGCTGTAAATCTGTTCTTTTGTCTGTGCATTCTGGTAAAAACACATGGAGCTTCTTTTTTGTACTTGTACAAGTAGTTTTTTAGTCGCGCTTATTTATATTTTTGCTTTGCGTGTCAAAGGGGGACAACCTGGACCGTTAGCAGGGCTGCAAAGTCCCAATTAATTCAAAATTTCAAGTTTCCAAAATCCACTTTTCTCATAGAGCCATGCAGTTGCAGAAAGTATTCTTCTACTGATAAAGCCGTGTTTTCTGCTGCTATCTTGTAGACACAAATTAGACGGCATGAACAGAAAGCTCCCCACTGACTCCAAACCTGAACTGTAATGATGTTTCTTTCCTGTCTGTGTTGCTTTCTGCAGCTCAACAGATGAATAAGAAAATAATATAATGCTGGTAATTAAACAAGAAAGCCCTGAAATCTCCAAGCTTGTTGACTCTTAACATAATTGATAGTTTTATCATCTTTGCTCAGTCTGTATCAGCTAAGATGCAGCAGATCTGAGTCCAGATTAATGGAGCGACAGCAGGTTTCCCCGTCTGTCTGCCAGCATTTCACTCACTGCATGCTTTTTTACACCTTGCACTTGCACTTTGAAGAAATCTGTAAATGATTTCCAGCTCAGACTCGCCCCAGTGATTACAAGGTAACTCCTGCAGAAAGGTGAGGGAATTTTTTTTTTTTAACTTGTGCCATTTGCACACCGTGTTCATTCAGACTGAATAAATTTGGTTCCGCTCAAGGTCTTTTGCCTGGTGGAGAGCTGGGCTCAGTGCTTAGCTCTCCTTTAAGACCGACAAATGATATTCATACAGATTTTTAGCCGAGGCAGGTTTGGCTTTGTGGAGCTGTGTAGAGACAGCTCACTCTCCCACCTCTGTGGGAGATGAAAGGACATGTTGCTGGCAGTGTGAATGCATAGCTATGGACCCTTCAAAAGATTGTGTCTTGTATTTCTTCAAGTATAAAATGAAATAGTAGCTCATTTACGAAAATACTCCTGTGAAAAACAGGTGCTTTCTGCAGAGGGAAATTTGAATCCTGTATCTGTCTTGTACAGGGTCCCCATAAATAGTAAAAGTCTTTAAAGGGAACCTATTATGCTTTGCCTTTTTATCTCCCCAGGCAGGTTTTTCCAAAGCCAAAGGGTCATGCTGGCAAATGCACAGATTTAAGTCTCAGCTGTGGAACAGCAGGAGGAGCTGGCTCATATGGGGTCAATATCTCTCCTATGTAGCTTGGAGCCAGACACAGACATGCTTTAAAGGTGGTGGGTAAAATCTTCAAATCAGGAAGCCAGTGGTGAGAATCCAGGACTGAGGTCACGTGATGATGTCTGCTAAATTCTGAGCCAGCTGGAGGTGAGAGAGTGGCTTTTTATACATGCCAGACAGGAGGGGGTTGCAATAATCATGCTGTGAATAATGTATTTTGTTGTTTGTTACTACAAGGGGAAATTATGCTTTCTGGTAACACACTTTCACAGTCTGATTACAGTTAGTACCTTTGAGTGAAACTAAACACAAATAGGTGCGAAAAAAACCCCACCTCAGTTGGAATCAAAATAAAAACTAGACACAAAACAAAACTAAATATAACAATATGTACTTAAAAAGATTCATTTTTAGGCCCCCGTCACACAGGCCTAAAGACCACTCTGGGTAAAAGGAAACAAATGTGCTTTCCTCGATCAGTTACCAAGTGTTTGCTTGCTGTTGCTGGGTGAAATCAGGCACCCAAAGAGGGCACTGCACCGAAAGCCTCCTTATGATTGCTTTGATTGGCGGCAGATTGCCGCAGTCACTCGTAGTTTGCATGGAAGATGCTGATTTCTCTCCAGACATTCGCCAACTATTCACTAAATAAAACACAAACTGGAAATGGAGAACATTCACTTTCAAAGTAAAAGTTGGGCCTCACTGCAGAAACCAACATGTCTCTCTGGTCTTTTTCCCATTCAGAAGCAGATGATTCCTCCACAAAATCATTCACTGCTGCGCTGCACTCCTCCACCCAACTCAAATTTCACAAATCGTTCCTAATGATCCCTCAGAAGTGCCGTGGTTTAATGTAGAGGTGGCCTATCTCTGAATAACAGAACATTGTCACTTTGGCAGATGGATGGAAATGCTGCATCTTCCGCGGGCTGGGTTATTGTTCAG
This sequence comes from Pterophyllum scalare, assembly GCA_024447675.2. NCBI lineage: Eukaryota > Metazoa > Chordata > Actinopteri > Cichliformes > Cichlidae > Pterophyllum > Pterophyllum scalare. The sequence continues at coordinate 109,058 of JAMQGT020012469.1, read as the reverse complement.
TGTTTGCGGTTAAACTCTAGACTGAGTACTGCGTCGCCTCAAAGTAAGCTAATTTTCCTTTGTGTTTTTCCAAGACAAAAGTCTGCAAACTAGGTTATTTGGGAAGTGTTTGAGGATTTCCATCCACTAATTTCTAAACATTTGGAAAGTGATAGTGCGTAAATGTGCAAATACTGTGTCTACACAGGATGCATTCAGGCAGATTATTGGGTTTAGTCATTTTATCCCAGCACACAACCACTGTTACTGAGACAGAGATTTCACTCAGAACCAATTGTCAGCTTCATGGTGGTCACAAAAACTAGACATTTGTTAGCCAAACTTAGGAAGCAGCCACTTTGACTCTTTTTTTCTAGCAGAACTCAGCGGGTCAATAACACTCTGTCCCAGCTGAAAGGGAAAAGTGCCGGTGCTCCTCAAGACTGTGTCAGTTCACTAGTCCTTTTTGCACTTTACACAAATCAGGCTAAGTGTTCATAGAACTGTTTTTAAATACTCGGATGATACTGCCAGTTTAAGTTTCCTTCACAGGAAAGAGGATATAACCGTTCACCACTCTGAAATACAGGAGTCTGCGGCCTGCTGTGATCACAACCACCACCATTTTGAATGTAAAGGTAATAACAGCGTGGTATGGAAATCTCTCAGCGGCAGTAAAAGTAAAAGTGCAGACAGCCATGAACACTGTAGGCCAGAAAGTTCATCATAGTTGTCAATCACTTTATGAGCAGTGTGTGTTATCTCCCACTCGTATCCTGTACTCGTACCTTTTGGCAGAAGATTTAAAGTTCTGCACCGTAGGTTTAAAAGGCATCTGTGCCTTGTTCAATCAATGCTCTGAATAGAAGTCTGCAGTGAGGTCACTTGGTTAGTGCAACATAACGGTTACACTTACAGCTAATGTTGACTTGATGTATTTTAAGTGTTACTCATAAATTGGGATTTATTGTGCTTTGGTGACTGCACTGTTGTTGCACTGTTAGCAACCTGGACTTGGAGGTGAGGAACAAATTTCCCCTTTGGGTACAGTAAATAATTTTTTTAAGAAAGGCCTCACTCAGACAATCCAGTCCACGTGCTACATTACAAGAGCATGATTCTGTAGTGAAAGAGTCTGCGTGCTAAACTGGTCAGTAATTTATTATTTGACTTGAAAACACATCACTTTCATGCAACAGTTCATTTCTCTTGCAGCAGTGACCTCCTTAGTTGGTTTAACGAGCTCAGACCTGTGATCCCTTTTGTGGACTTCCAGAAGACTTGAAGAGGTTCTTTTCATCACCGTCATCATCCAAGTGAATGGTAAGATTTTAGAGCTGTACGCACATACAGTTCATATAAGAGTGTAAAAACAGTGTGGGTGATGCTGTGTTTCGGTTCTGTTTTAGAATAGCTGTCTTACCTCTCAGACACACACACACACACACACACACACACACACTCATTTTTTTTTCTGGTTGCTTTCTCTTGTTCTCTCCACCTTCCTCTAGATTGTCTCTGCTGTAACCTTTGCCAATCCTTTATAATGAGGAAAGTGTTTCCATGGCAACAAGTGGCCCCCAGGTACAATTGATCCTCGAGGGTCTGCAGACATCAGCGCCACTCCGTTTATTTGCAAAGTCCATCTTTCAAGGCAAGTCCGGTTGAGGGTATTTATAGGGAGCCTTTAACAAACAGGTGTGTCACCAAACAGCTCACAAAGCAACAAGAGAGATGGCAAATCAGCGGAAAGATGATTAATAAAAGATATAAAGCAAACAGTTCAGTAAAGCAAAGTTCATTGCACTTGTCAGCAGACATCCACTTTGTTGTGGTGTCCTTCAGCAAAACACTGAATCCCTGAATACCAGCACACACTCCCAACCTCCCTGACAGGAAGTTAGTGAAACATTAAGTTACACTTTTCACAGCCAAAGCCAGAGAAGACTATGACTGGGGAATAAAGTCATGTTTGGCATTAGCAATACAACAACAAAAAAGAAATACACAAAATGCTTACTGCATGATGATCATGAGTAACAGACCTCCACTTAAAGAGGCATTCTACTCCTTTTGAATGCCACTTCCCTAATCACAGCCAGTACTACTCAAAACAGTTACAGTATATTTTCATTTGTGGCTCTTAAAGATATATATTTGCATTTAATTCGACAAATTTTAAACAAAAGAAATGGGCACTTACCACACAGGAGGGGTCTAACAAAGGATGCTTTTGAGTTGCATGATGGTAAATGTGTGATTCAAGGAACTTTGCACCCCAACCCATGCAACAGACTTGAAGTTAGGTAAACCCATGGCTACACTGAATGCATAACATACAAGGACCTTTTGCAAAGAAAAATAATATTGCGTTCCCAAAATAATTAATGTAAGTGGCTATACCGGGCGTGACAGCAGTAAGCAAGCCGTGCATATGCTCTGCAAAGATCTGTTTCACAGATGTAAAACAGAGCAGTTTTCTGTCTGCCTGCTCATAGGGGGGTTGTTTTGATTGTAGGGCTTTCTCTGTAATCATTGTAGGGTCTCTACCTTACAATATAAAGCGAATTGAGGCGACTGATTGTTGGGATTTGGCGCTATATAAATAAAACTGAATTTAAATTGAACTGAATGGGGGGTAAGTAAAAAGGAATAATAAAATGTGCTTGACTATAAAAAGCACAAGAATAAACAACAAGTGTCAAGTGAGGAGTGCAAAGGAAGAAGTATGCAGAATATACTAAGGCTAATGACTAAAAAGAAACAGGTAAGGCTCAAAAAAGGCATGAAACAGAACAATAATGGAGGCCAGAGCAAACAGTCACAAAGGAGGGAAACTAATAAAAACAGGAAGCAAAACTGACAACAATGTGAACAAACTAAGAGTTAAAAAATTAAACTGGAAACACTCAACAGGAATGGAACAGGAAGCATGATGACAAAGAAGCTCAAATATAGGAGTGCCACCTTTCACAAATGAAAATAAGGGACCCCCGCCACGGCTTCTCAGGGCCATGACCAACATGGCCCAAGTCGCCCGACTCACATTCTATGTTGCGTTTGTAAAGGGGTGATCAAGAAAGCAATTAGTCATACATAAAATTAAATACTTTTTTAGCAATTAAGACTTTATTGTGAAAGATTGCTGCATATAAAGTGCAAATAAGGCTACATTACATTCAAATATATAACAAAGTGCAATGAAACACAACTTATGTACAAGTTATTGTACAATTATCCTAGTAAATGATAAACTGTATGATCTACCACATGACAGTAGCACTAGTACCCAATCTGATCTGTTTGTGTAGAGTGTGCACTAATGAACTAAATAAGTTCAGAACTTATTAACTTATTATGGCAGGCAACATAGACATTAATACGTAGATGCCTCGTTGACTGGGTTGGCCCACTGATGTGACGTAACTGTGCGTCCACCATATTGGAGGAGGCACAGCTGCGCTGTGAACTAATACAAATAGGATTTTAAAGCACATTTTAACAGTGAGTTTTACGTTAATGCCCCCAGCTTATTTAATTCACACACACACACTAAAGTTAATGGGAAACAGGTACCAAAAACAATGTATTAAAGCTTCTTAGTTTAGTACAATAACTTGATTGATCCCACACATCAGTAATTCACGTTTCATCAGCTGTAAAGTGGTACAAAAAAAACAGTGAATGTTACACTTTAATAATATATGAATAACAATAAATGTGGATTAACTCCCCCTCCACACACAAGAAATAAACATCTTATTTTCATTAATTTTTTTGGCCATTTGGAGGCAACAAAACATCGTTTTAAACACCACACAAACACACAGGTTATGTACACTATAGACATTTTTCTGTTTAAGTAAGACCACTAAAATCCGTTAAAAAGAATGGTTTTGCACATTTTTTTCTATTGTTGCCACTTGTATGGTTTTTAGTTTGGCAATGTGGTGCAGTCTCAGCTTGTGGAACACAGAAACAACAAGTGACATCAGCACATAGTGATGGTTATCAATTCCACACTGTGTTTCCTGAATGTGCTCACCTAGACCAAACACATCTTCAGCTCCAACATCAGCCCGTGCAAAATGGTTGATATAGGACAAGTTGAGAGCACAGACTGGCGAACGAAACACTCAGCTGATCTGATTACCCTCAAAGTCCCCTCAGATGGAACCATTAGCCCCCTTTGTTTTTAGTTGGAGTAAGTGGTAGCTCTGATCAAGTGATGCAGATACAGCATCAGTGACCAAGCTACCACGGCACACATCACATAACAGCTTCTTTAAAATTTGCCAGACCACAAACCCAGAGACGTAGACAAGGGTATTGTCAACAAGGGCACCAAAGTGAGTTGGGAGATCACTGTGGTCAAGCACAATTGCAGAAGTGATTGCAAATGGGGATGGCAGCTCTTCGGTTTCTTCTGCTGAGGAGGAAGATGGCATTTCTAAAGCTGACAGAAACACAGTCGCATCCTGTACTGCCACATTTCTGAATGCACTTGGAGACACCCCACACCGCACCATCAGGTGACGGAAAATAGCTTGGAACTGGCCTGCTGAAGGGTTATTGTTCCAGCCTCCTGAGAAAACATAAAAGCATAGACTCAGCACTTTCACATATTACCTAGTCGGACTTAACTTTATCTGAAAGAAAACTAAAATAAATAAAGCAATACATAATTGTCTATCTGAGGAAGTAATGACAACACTGTTAACAGAGGGGCATGCATGCATGAATACGAACAATCCAAAAGTGAAAAACCAAAAACCAAAATTCCAACCTGATGCCCTGATTGAATTGAAGAGCAGCTCCAAGTGATCTTGTTAGATATAATATCGTGAGCAGACTAAAGTAAATATCATTGAAAGAAAAAATGAGTTCTGCGTGGGAATCCATGGTATTGTCCATAACGTTGACAAGTTAAGCTCCGAAAAACACTGTTATAATGGTATAACAGACTATAGCTGAAATACGATCAAGAGTAATTGTTAAGACTTACCTGTGAAAGGTAATTCCAATCGATTTGGTTTGGATACCTAAACGGTTAGAACAATTCCAATTCAATTCAATTCAATTTTATTTATATGGCGCCAAATCACAACAAACAGTCGCCTCAAGGCGCTTTGTATTGTGGGTAAAGACCCTACAATAACATAGGGAAAACCCAACAGTCAAAACGACCCCCTATGAGCGAGCACTTGGCAACGGTGGGAAGGAAAATCTCCCTTTTAACAGGAAGAAACCTCCAGCAGAACCAGGCTCAGGGAGGGGCAGTCATCTGCTGCGACCGGTTGGGGCTGAGGGGAGAGAGACTGGACAAAAGACATGCTGTGGAAGAGAGCCAGAGATTAATAATAATGATTAAATACAGAGTGAAGTATAAACAAGTAAATAAAGGTGAATGAGAAGAAACAGTGCAGTGCACATGAGAAGGCCCAGTTTCTCCAGCAACATGCCTCACTAGAAAAAGTTTTTATGTAATTGTCATGCAGCTGGTAGACATCTGGATGTTTTCTACCTCCACAATAAGGTTCTCCTAGTTATACTGTGGCAGCTACAAGCCAATAGAGAAGACAGGCTATCACCTGACAAGAACAGAATCAAGGTGCAGTAGCTGGAATGTGCCAATCCTGGGAACAAGCCTGAAATAAAATACTGGCTCCCTGGAGTGTTGACCGCCGTCAGAGCTGGAAAAATAGGACAGCGCCTCCTCACCATCAGCGTGTGGGGTACACAGAAAAGAATAGCGACGGCTGTTTTGACGTCTAGCAAATGGCACATTCTGTGGAAGGAAAAGTGTGCCTTGGAACAGAGTGTTATTTGTTGAGCTTTACTGATAATGAGTCTCTAGGTTTGTCTGTTGGAAACAAGTTAGAGAACTAGATTCTCTCTCTGAGTTGCCAAATTAAACTCCGGTCGACCTGGCTGCAGACTGAATTTGTTTAAGAAATGCGTCCTCCCAGGCTGCTTGATGGACTAGTACCTCAGTTACACACCATCTGTGCTCCAATTATCAAATGGCTTGCTTAAGCATCCATGCAGAGTCTGTAAGACTGAGCCAATCTTTTTTTTTTTTTTTTTTTTGCCGTTTGCTAACTGATATGTCAGTTGGTTTTATTTTGGCTTTGTCACTGAGGTGGCAGTTGATTTTTTTTTTGGTTTTGTTTTGTTGTTCTTTTTGTTTTTCTTTTCATCTTATGCCAAGTCAGAAGAACATTAAACACACTCTCTGAAAGGGACTTTTTTTTTTATTGTTTAGACTGTGGAAAGAGTGGTGGGAAAGGTTGTGCTAGTGTAGATTTTCACACTGTGAGGTGTGCACAGGGGGAGATATGATTTAGAGAATGTGTTGGGTAAAAGGGACAAATTAATGCCGGTGTGCTCAAAGCAACAGGACATTGTTTTAGCTGGTGTTGCTCATTTGGCCCATTGCCGCAGCAGCTCTAACTTATGGAGGCAAAAAGGTGCACAAAAGCCCTCGGCACTCAGCTATTCCAATTTGTCCCAAAACAGCAGTCCTTCCAGGAGTCATAACTCAGCCAAACCTGAACACACAGTTATTAAAGATTTTTTTAATTCAGCATCACTTTCACCTTCACATCTCCAAAAAGTTAGGACATGTGCCGATAAAGGATTCAAGTGGCTCAACAGCCCTGGGTCTTCTTTGTTGTATTCTTTGGTTCACGATGCACCAAATGTTTTTAATTGGTGAAAGGTCTGGACTGCAGGCAGGCCAGCTCAGCACCTGGATTCATCTATTACAAAGACATGCCGTTCAGTTAAGTGCAGCATGTGGTTTAGCATCGTCTTCCTAAAATATGCAAGGCCTTCTCTGAAAAAGACATCATGTGGATCGGGGAATATCTTCTAAAACCTGGATATAACTTTCAGCATTGATGGAGCTTCTCTAAATGTGCACACTGCCAGTTCTGTAAGCACTAATGAATTCATCATTCCACAAAGTCAGAAGACCAAAATAAAAAAAAAAAGAGTTTGGAGATTTTATCATCTACTGTAGATATGTGGTGAATCCAGAGAAATCTCTGTGCTCAAGGGACAAAGCCATAAAAACTAACACTACATGTCTGTGATCTTCAGCCAGTCTGCTTTAAAAACAAACACGGTTCTGCATGGGCTCAGGAACGCCTATTCAGTTTATCCCTGAACACAGGAAAAAAATAATATAAAGGTTTCTGTGCCCAAGCTTATTTAATCTGTCCTGTTATCTGCCTGCTTTTTTCTCAGTAATCACAGACACTGGTTCCTCTGGGCTAAACAGGAGTAAAGCCAAACACCATGTGATCAACACACAGTTCAAACCCAGCGTCTGTGATGGTATGGAGAGAATAAGTGTGCATGCATGGGTAGTTTACGCATGTGAAGTCCCCACTAATGATGAGCTACATATACAGGTTTTGGGGTAACATATGGTGCCATCGAGATTTTTAAGAAAGGCAATCAGACAATCCAGTCCACGTGCTACATTACAAGAGCATGGTTCTGTAGTGAAAGAGTCTGCGTGCTAAACTGGCCTGTCTGCAGTCCAGACCTGTCACTCAATGGGAACATTTGGTGAATTAGGAAATGTATTGTACATGACATGAAAATCATATGTTTGCATACATTGTTTGTGCTGCTATAAATTAAATAATGGGTTTAAATGAGCTGCCGATCATTTTGGAATCGTTTTAGTAACATTTCAGTGGGAAGTACAAAGTCCATTAATTTTAGCATGGCTTCACAGTTACTCCCTTTGTTTTTAATGACTGAAGCCTGAATTCATTTGAAGATTAAACCACTTTTACCAGCCAGCCTGAGACTTGTCTCAGCAACTTAGTACTTTTTTTAATGTTTATCCAGTAATTTCTTTCCCCTCCATGCCTTCATCCTGCTCACTCACTCCATCTTCTTTTGCCTTGCTAATCTGTTTCTGCGTCTCTTTGTGTTGTTCTTGCTCTCCGAACTTGAAAATGTTTTTCTTTTCCATACTGAGGAGAAAGAAAGCAAGTGTGATGAGGGATTTTCTGCTTGGTGGCATATTATTGGAAACCAAGCATCTATAATTAAAGTGCTGACAATACCTTCAATTGCTAGACTATCTCAAACATCTGTTTTTCTCTCTCACACACCCACACACACACATTCATACGGAGCAAAGGAAACACTGGCCTGTGGTCTGAGTTAAAGAGTGTTGCAGTGAAAACAGAAAGCACATGGCTAAGAGTTTCCCTGCACTGTGCATGAGAACATATGTATACTATAAATTATTCTATCAGAATAATTTAGTATCATTTTTTATCTGTTGCATAGCAAGAACATGGCAGCATATACAGCAATAAGGAGCCCTATATTTTGTATTAATAAAGCAGCCCTACTTCATTAGTAAATAAATTAGTACTTTATTTGTGAAAGCCACCATTTTCATCTCTGAATTCAGTGGCTGAGATGGACATCGCCGTTGCGCCTGATCACATTTGGTGTATGTGGCTAGACACCAGCCACTCATAGGCATTTGTGTGCCATCCATCCATCCATTTTCTTCTGATTATCCTTCTCAGGGTTAGGCTGGTGCCTGTCCCACTCGCCACAAGAGGCAGGGGGAGGGTACGCTCTGGACAGGTCACCAGCCTGCCACAGGGCCACGTTCGCATGCTGTGGAGGCAAATTTTAAGTTGGGTCTGCACCTTCATACTCAAGATACACTATATTGCCAAGAGTATTCACTCGCCCATCCAAATCATTGAATTCAGGTTCCAGTCATTTCCATGACCACAGGTGTATAAACCAAGCACCTAGGCATGCAGACTGCTTCTACAAACATTTGTGAAAGAATGAGTCGTTCTCAGGAGCTCACTGAATTCCAGCATGGTACTTAATGTCACTCAAGTTCATATGCATGTGAAGGTAGATGAGCGAATACTTTTGGCAATATAGTGTATGAACATTCATACCTATGTTTTATCATCTAAGAACAGGTTCCCTTCACCAAAGAAGCAAAAATGCAAAGGAAAGAAACAATGCGACGGGCAACTGAATAAAATGTCATCTTCTTCCTGCTCACCTCGGGCCTCATCTCCTGAACTGAAGTCAAGGCTCTGACACATGTATATACATGTGACCCTCCCATCTCTGGACAGCTGACAACATCAGCTGGTTATAAGCTAATATTATGCCAGCTAATGTTAGGCTCGATAAACAGTTTGATTACATTCTAACATCATATAAGAGTTTATTCCCTAAGTGTACGAGTTCAAAAATGTAACATCCACTTCAAAGACAGTTTCACTAACACTGGCTAACAGCAGCACTTACCAATAGAAAAGTTCAGTATTGCTGTCATAGGACAAACTTGAGCTTCACTGATTCATCAACCAGTATCTGACTTTTTTCACCAAGTTTTACAGCCTCCTCCAGAGGTAAATAGATATGGACGCTTCTCACTGATAGCCTACCCAGCTAGCAAAAGACTCAGATGAACGGTAGCCAGTGTTAAATATTGAATTGATACATATCAGTTTTTTTTTTATTCCAAGGTGTTGATATTATTCAAATATATTACAAAAATTGTTTGCACAAATTTTTTTTTTACAAAAACAGAAGTAGAAACATGTTGGTCAGTTGTGGTCATTTTGAGGCACAGTCTAAATTTAGGGGTTTTTTTTATCCTACCATGTTCTACAGTAGCCACCATAGCTAGGGTTATGCATATTGCAGCAATCTACTGAAATCTGCATACTGTACCTTTAACATATGCTGCAAAGAAGACAGAAGTTGCAACGACATAAACACACAAGAAAAGCATTGTCAAGAGCATGCCAAAGCAAGAGGGTGGTGACATAACCCTAACAGAATAGAAATTTTTACCAAGATGCCTAGAAATAATAACACAGCACATATTTTGATGCCAAAGGGGACACCTTTGATGTTAATCCATCCATTTTCTGCTGCTTATCCAATTCAGGTTCACAGGTGGCTGGAGCTTATCCCAGCTGTCATAGGGAGAGAGGCGGGGTACACCCTGGATAGGTCACCAGTTGGTCACAGGGTTACCACAGAGAGACAGAGAACCATTCGCACTCACATTCACACCTACAGCCAGTTTAGAATCACCAGTTAACATGCATGTCTTTGGACTGTGGAGGATGCTGGGGTACCCGGTGAGAACACACACAGGCGGATTCAAACCCAGGACCTGCAAGAAAATCAGTATCAGTGCAGATTTAAATTTTAGTACTGATACAAAACTGTGAGATTTTACAGAGTTTGAACTGAGTGAGCTGCATATGAATGATTTATGTAAATATAGACCTAGTATCCATGACTGCAGCTGGATTAGGAACTTTCTTGTCTAATCTTTATTAGGTAGCAAACTTAAAAAATACAAAGAGTTTCTTTGATAAGCCTTTAATCTTCACTCACTAGACTGTGTAAACTTTTACCATCTTCCACCTACCAGAACATTTCCCTAACATTGCAGCGCTATATATGTGTAAGTCTAAAGAATGTTCTGTACAAGCAGGTACCCGGGCTCTATGAAAGTATTGGGTATACTGGAGAATTCTCACAAAGAGGGTTGTTGATTTTTTTTTCTTTCATTTAAAATCTTCCTTTTCTCCAGCAGTTCCTGAAGAACAAAAACATTTTCCATGGGATGTGAGTGCAAAAGAAATGTCTTCTCACCATTTTTATCCACACTCTCCTGACACATTTTTTTTGCAGGAGAAAGGACTGAAATTGACCAGTAACACACCTCAGTGAGAATTGCCTCTGGTTCTTCTCCAAAGATCTGTGGGAGAGTCTATTACAAAGATTTCACTTGCTCTCAGTGAAGATAAAGCCTCTGCTGGCAATGACGTCAGAGGATAGAACGAGGAAGCAGTCCGTTCACTCCAGCTGGTTGGGGTAAAATGGGATTTGAGTGCCACTGCACACAGACAATCCTATCATTTACTTCTGTGAACAACAAAGCTAAGTTCAGGATGACTCAGCTGGATGAATCTTAAAGCTCTGAGCACTGAGGAGACGCTGCACGGTCACTGCCCAATGTGTATGTTTTGGCATGTTATTACAGAGCGAACAGTGTTTGTGCACCATCAAGGCATGAGCCTGACAAACCCAATCAAAAAACTGATGCGATTTCACTCAGAGACCTCTGTTGGCCACACATGCTTAGCATTCTGTATATGAAGAGTATTAGTATCATCAGCCATATTCACCTGTACAAAAGATGGATTCCCTGTTCCATTTTTATCTTTTTACTGTCTAGGTCTTTCATCATTGTGATGCTGTGTTAAACCTTCTACACTCTTGTAACAATCCACGCTGACATAGTTGGGTCATTAGCTGCAAGATAGTCATGTGTTTGGAGCCAGGTGTGGTTCAATATACAGCTGTCTCAAACACACTTCCACTTATCCTTTTCAAGCACGGGGAGAACATCCAAACTCCATGTTGTCCAGATATTGGATTCAAACCCAGGACCTTCTTGCTGTGACCACTGTGCCACTGTGCTGCCCCCAGACTTGTCAGTTGTTTTCATGTGCAGAGATTGGAGGGGAAAAAATGATACTTCAGTAATTTAGTGTTGCCCTTTCACTTCCAGACTTTTTTAATGCAAGTTTTCCAGGAGTTTAATCCTGGTTGTGCGTCTTTCCTCAAAACAAGCACTAATCAGCAATCAGCGAATTTGCAGTGTGGATCATCCACACAATCATGAACTTTGCATGGGTCTGTAAAAGGGTCTGTGTGCAAAACACAGCACAATTTACATTGCAGGAATCCTTATAAACATGCAGATGCAGAACCCATAAAGTAGACATAAACAGACTGCTGTGAGCAACACAAACACAACAGATATTATGTTATATAGATACACTACACTATGATGAATAAACTGATAGATTTCAAGATAAAAAATTTTAGTTTAGAATTTAAAAATACTGCCCTTAATAGTTTTTATCATTACTAATAACTACAACTACAACAATATTCACTTTAACTTGAAGGCCAAGACCTTCCAAAGTGGCCTGAACCCTCTTCCACATATATTAAGAACACTTTGTTCTTAATATAAGTTCATGACAGAACTTTCTTTCTTTGCCACCCTGGCTTTTCAGGATTGCCATTCTGCTGCAATTGTCACCTGTCTCTTCTGCTGAAACACCATGAAAGTCCTGGGTGGCAAATATTCACATAACAGTGTACACCTCTCTCTGGCTTGATTCAACCCTCCAAAGCCACAAAGGCAAGAGTGGTTATAATTTTTTACTGAAGTGGAACTTTTCTGTTGCCACTCACTGTTTGTCAAGGCCATCTCCTTAACAGGACACTGAGAAGTGTGGGCACTTCACCCGTACACTCAGAAGCAATGCAACTACAGACTGGGTTTGAGTACTCTGTATTATTTGGGATTGCTCTACCACTGCTTGACTACAAGAGAAAAACATCTCTGCCCTGCATCACCATGCTATTAAACAGGAAGCTTGTTTGTTTTTGAGGCCGCAATCAAAGAAATGCACCTTAGCCAGGCAGAGGTGAAAGAACTCCATCTACAGTCCCTCCAAAACCACACCAAAACCATCAACCCAGCAGCACAAGAAGAAGGAGGAACAACAACAATAGGAGGCTGTGCAAGCAGTAAGGCTGAAGTGAACATGTTAGAAGAATCAGAACAAAATAATACCTGTAGGTAACAACTTTAGTTACCAGCACTCACATTACCGTTGCTTTCATTTTCATTTCTTCTTCCTGTCAGCTATGAAAATTAGCTCTCCCCTCTCAATTCTTTCCACTGTCTGCTGAGAGGCAACCTCTGCTATACAATATTACATTAATAAGAGAAATCTTATTGCTCCCACAGGATTTAGCATTTACCTTAATGAAAAATGTGTTATGCTAACTGGATTATTACACACACACTTACATTAGCACCTGTACCAGCTCCTTCTCTTCTGCCTTCTACAAGCTGCAAATCTTAAATTCGCAAAAGTGTACACACACGTACACACACAAGCACATGTAGGAGACGCTAAATAAAGATGAATGGGGTTTGATATTGTCGCACAGGTACAAAGGACATTTCCTCTGACCTGAGTCTCTGCTGTGTCAGCACTGTTCTTGTGAGTGTGTGTATGCTAACTGACTGTAAAATAAGGCCTCAGCACAGAGGTATATTACTGCATATTGGTGAGGAGAAATGCTGTATTTCGCTAATGACAACAACTGGGACCATAATGGAGGGTCAGTGAAAAAGTGCCTATGCGCAGAAAGTTTCTCGATCGACCAGAAAAACAATTTACAACTTTAGGTTGTTGTTTACTGAACAGTGGTCTTGGATTTATCTCTGCCCCAGTTTAAGAAGCATTAGCTTGTTTAACAAGAACGTGGCCATGAAACTGTTCGCTAACTAAACTTTAGCATTTAGCACCAAAGGAGAGTGCGTGGGACGCACACCAGTGGATTTGATCTTAAGAATTTGAGTTGATGGAACTGGACTGCTTTTTTTTTAGGTTCATGAAGATGTTTTACTTCTCATTTGAGAAGCTTCTTCCATTTGGAAAGCTGGCAGGGAGTCCTAGGTATTTAACCCCAATGGGTTTTGTCACATTGGAGGTGGTCCTGAGAGTTGTTGACCCACTCTGACCATAGAGGTTTCTAACTATATGTGTCGACTAATTTTAGCTTTTTTATTATTTATTTATTTATTTGTCCAATTTGTAAGATTATTGGACTAGTGGACAGTTCTGTTCCCTCTACTTTTAAATATCAGTTGCTGCTAACCATAGACCCTACCCTTCCCAGCCCCTACTTACCTTTCAAATGGCTCACTAGCCAAGTTGCTGTTGTAGTGGACTGGAGATGCACAACAAGCTGGAGAACCGGAGCACATGGCAAGTGCAGAACTGATTTATGTACCACTATGTCAAGCTCACTGAGGCTGTAGAGCAGACCAAGGAGTACCATTGTCAGCTATAGTTCAAGACTGTGGAGTTGGGAGTCTCTCCGCAGGACAGAAGACTCACTGGAGAGGCAGCTGAACGTACAAGATGTGATCAAAACATTCTGAGAACAGGTCCATAAAAAGCCTTGTCTAATTTCACATTCAAGGTTACGTCTGTAAGTGTTTTCTGTTATTTTTAGATTATTTTGTAAAATTCTCCACTTGTGCCTCTGCAATCTGTGGGCTCTTCTGTGTGCTGCATTTTCTGGGGGTTTTAAAAACGGTGATCCTTCAACTTGATTTTTCATTTTTAGAAATTGGAAATAGGATGTAGTCAAATCTGGCAAGTGGACAAGCGACTGAGTCAAGATTATATTAGTGCATCCAAAAACTTCAGTGCTTTCAGTGCACTCCGAGCCGACATTAGATGACACTAGCACACTCCACATTTCCAAACGTTTCCTCTGAACGTCCTCCCTCAGACACCTCCGAATGTGACAGGAGAGCTCTGCATTGACAGTCAGACTCTATGTGTAGCTATATATGGCGTACAATTCAATGAAGTTTAAAAGAGAATAACAAGCATGGTCCTGGTCTAATTCCTCACCTGACACACTGCCAAACTGAATATTGCTGTAGCAAGAGACCCAGCAATGATCACAGCATTTGGTAAGCTTTATGTAGAAGTTGTTGTTTGCGCTCTGCACAGGTTTGAGGTCAGGGATGAAATCCTGAAGCACACTGAGCAAATGGTGAGGACTGGACTTCCAGGAAGTCCAGTAATCTGAAAATAGCAGCCATACTTGAAGCTCTTTGGATAAGCCTAAGAAGATGGTCTTGAATGGAAGACTGGCCAAAATTAAACCAATTTTTATGGAAATATGTGAGCTCACCTGTTTAATGTTTAGTTCTTTATCTGTCACAAACGCTACCACCACAAATAGAAGCCAGTTTTGTGGGAAACATCATATTCTTAAAGGGAAAATATCTGTGCTGTTTTTCTACTAATATGCTGGAAAATATTACAAAATTGTCAAAGGAAAAGTGCAACATACCAATCACGGTTTTAATCCTGATAAGCAAACTCATGATTACATAATCTCCTGGCTGTTAGAGCACCACAGGTCACATAATCTATCTTTGATGGTTTTACCAACAAAAAGAAAAAAGGGTATGGAGAATGGAAGCACTCAAGGCAGGAAGCTGCTCCTCGGGGTGATAAATTAGATGCTGCTGTGTCCCGTGTTTTGTTTTGTTTCCTACATATTGTTTAGCAGTTTCACCCTGTCCTGTCTCTTAGTAGCGAGGCGCAGCAGAAATCTCTGATTGTTCTGTGGTTTTAATCCCCCAAAGTTATGTAGCCTACCACAGTTCTGTGCTGTGCTTCAGTGCTTCTCCACACATGGATGAACTGCTGATTATACTCCAACTTTCAAATGAATCAAACCTAAGCTAAGCACAGACCACAGGGAAAGAGAAGAAGGGCAATTTTTTTATATATATTTATATAGTCCTCTGCAAATTTGCTACCAGCAACTTTTTTTTTCACTGCAGAAACTCTGCTGCTGCTTGCTGCTGTGGTTTTGAGTTTCTGCTACTTGCTTATCTTTAGAGCCTTTGATTGTACTTCCTATCAATATGTGGTGAGTTTCCTTTACTACCCACCTTCCCCCAATTAATTTCACCTAGCTTGTTTCCAAATTGTTTCTAAGTCTTTAGACCAGTAGCTCTCTTTATTAGCTGTCAAACTGTCTTCTTACTTTCTTTAGTCTACATTTGCTTTGCAAACCGTTGGTTGCTTACTATGTGTTGGTCTGGATTTATTTTACTTGAGTACCTCTGGACGTTGGTTAGATTATCATATTTATCAAAAATGGTCTCAGTGGAAGGGTGGCTGTCACGAAACCATTCTTAAGGAAGGCAAACAGGGAGAAAATGCTGGACTGAACTGGACTGAAAATCAGTTACAGCCGGTCTTATGGAGGGATGAGCCCGGACCTCAGCATTATTGAAGAAGTGTGGGATTGTCTTGATAGAGAATGGAACAAAGAGGCAGCCAACATCCAAAGAGGAGCTTTAAATGTCCTTCAAAAAGCCTTGAGAACTATTCCTGAAGACTGCTTAAAGAAATGACAGGAAAGCTGCCTCAGAGAGTTCAGGCTGTGCTGAAGAATAAAGGTGGTTTTCAAGCTCGTTGGAACCTCGAAAACTCAGTTTGTGCCTCTGTTTCAATAAATCACTCGTTTTCAGATTTCAGGTAGGGCTGCAACATTTTTCTAAAAATTGAACAGTGAATATTAAATGAATTGTTGTGTTTAGTTGTTTCACGTGACACGGGGGTGGCTGGCCTGCAATGGAGTTTGATCAAGAAATGTTTCAGTGCTTCAGAAAACACTGTTTGCTACCCATCTGCATTTCTGAAGTAGTCAAAAATACTCAGTAACAGGGTGTTCTTGAGATGTGCTATTATCTTAATACACATTTATGGTTCTATATTGCAAGGTATTTCTTTGAGCAGCCGACAAGTGAGGGAAAGGGGAAATTCTCCGCATTATCTTAGCTGTAAATGTTTCAACCACATTTAGGTTAGCACACGCAGATCCACGGGGCTAAGACAGGCCTTGTTTAAAGTGTTATTCAGTTTGTTTAAAGTATTATGAAGGAGCAGTTGTTTACAGCTGATGGCAAACTTTAAAAAAAAGGAAAAAAAAGCAGCATAATCTTTAAAATATGCAGATAAAATTGCTGGATGCAGCCCCTGATTACAAAAGTGTGGAAAAAGGGGTTTTCATATGCTGCTAGTCCACTGAACAACTGACATCTGGTTTTAGATGGATCCCTGGGATAATTTATCAGCCATATGTTTGGATTTGCTTCTGTCTTTGGCTTTTGACGCAGTCAAGATTAACCATGGAAGTGGCTACATAATGGGATAGAGTTCAGTCTGCTCTGCTGTCTGGTGGGGATCAAAATCTATTCTAACAGCTGTGATGAAACCAGATACAAACTTTCCAGAGTCACAATCGTCAGCAGAGTATTCCTTCATGTTTCCAGTTTTCTGTCAGCCACAGCCTGGGTATACAAGCGATGAGCAGAGCCTTATCCTGCATGCATACCTTCTGTAGCAAAGGCATCAGGGAGGGTAAATTATTAAAGAGAGCATCATAATGCTTTTCAGTTGTGTATTAAAAACCTCACACACTGCACACTGTTCTGTCTTGGGAACAAAAATGACGCCATGTTTTGATGATTCGACTAACCCATCACAGCAGAGATAATATCACAAAACTTGGTTTCAGTTCAAAATCAAGTACTACGAGGGCAAGGATTTCTGATATCAGTACAGATATTGATTTTGTGTTTTATAGGTATCACAGTGCATTTAGTGGTAGGTGGCTCAGTCTAAAAACTCAAGTGGTACAAAGTCAGTGACAGGCAACACGTTGGCTCGCAGCGCCTCCAGCTGGACATTTCAAAAGCAAAGCTTTAGCTCAGCCTAATCAGTGCTATTATGTCCTCACACCAGCAGGTCCTCACACAGCCAGCTTTCTCCTCTAACTGCTCAACATGCTGAATTCAACCTTGGTTAGTTCGTAGGACTACTGGTGGTTTCAGTGACGTTTCCAGTGAGGAGCGTTTGCTGTGGGGAGAGCTCAGGGGAGCAATAATTACCTGAAGCTCTGCAAGTGCTGCTGTTGGGAACACACAAGAAACACACGCACCGGTGCACATGAGCTCAGCCAGATACACGAACGGGCAAACATACGCCTTCCTCTGTTCCTTTCTTCTGATGAAGAACCACAGAGGATCAAGCTTTTCCTGCTTCTCACTCATTCAAACTTGAAAAAGGAAGTTTCTTCATTCTTTTAGCCTTAGCCTTATTTAGTCTCATTACAGTATATCAGAATTACAAGTTGCACTTGCAAATTAGTTGTGGGAATTTTTAAAAAATACAATATCTTTGGTTCAGCTGGCCTCACCCAGTGTCCTCCCACAGGCGCTTATAGTTTGTCAGTTCTTTGTCTTTCTTTCCTCACTTGCTGCCAAACTGAGCTTGATATTTCTTGTTGAAACCAACAGTTGAAGTTGATGATTATGTGCCCAAATAGCCGTGGGAATTAACTGACTGTACGACTGCAGCGTCGGTGCTGTGGCAGTGGGGCAGTTAAAATTTAAAACATGCATTAGTGACAGATCATATCACTCACTTCTTTTTTTTAATGAAACCTCAAATGAAATCTCACTGGAAATATTCACTCACTTACTTCTCAATATTTCTAAAAAAAAAAAAAAAACTCCAGATGTCTTTAGGTGCTTGATTCAGTGTCCAATTATGTTCACATCTGCTCCTTTATATGAAACTTTTACCTGTACAGATTTTCAAAATAGAAATGGTTGAGATTTGAAATTATGCTTACTCAGCGTGTGGCAAACAGGAAGAGACTAGCAGCAATCAGGACAATGACATGGCGATGAAAACCAGTGATTAATGTAAATAAGGCTTTCATCCTCAGCCAATGTGAGTGAATGCGTGCTTATTTATTTAATTTTGTATGTGAGCTTCTGATTGATAATAAAAATGGAATTAACTAAATTCTCACAACAGAGGGCCAGCATCAAAGCAGTGCAGCCACTGGACAACAAATCAGTCGTGTGTGTGTGTGTGTGTGTGTGTGTGTGTGTGTGTGTGTGTGTCTGTGTGTGTGTGTGTCTGTGTGTGAGTGTAGCTTCTCCACACTAACTAAATCTGCAGCCTCCAAATGAAATTATAATTAGAATCAATGACTTAAGTCACAAGTCTTCAGTCGGTCCACCGGGACAGTACTTTGGGAAATTTACATTCTCCTCTACACACACTTGTGCGCACACACACACAAGTGTGTGCACAAGACAAACTGTGGTTTCAGGACAAAAGCGTAACAATTCATGATGCTCCTCTCAGTTGATTTGCAATAGCAGTAGGAGCAGTGTTCCACTGACAATAAACCAGCCATCCATTTAGATCTAATGGAGAAATTATTGCTCGCAGCACAAACTGTATTTCCAATTTCACCTTGTTTGGTTTATGACGGTGCTGGATGCTGCCATTAATTTCTCTGTAATGAAGTGCTTTGTAAATAACTCCACTGAAAATATGTACCCTGTTATATTATACTGTAAACTGGATCCTAAAGTGTAACACTGCAAGTCTCTCCACGGGAGCGATCCGTGAGTCGGCTAGGTGAAATAAACCTGAAAAATGAACAAAGGGAAAAAATGCAAACAAAACAAAATGTTTAGGATTTTAACAAAGAAGAAAGTCTGGGTTAGCTGTGTCCACCTGATGCTTCCAGGACCTCAACAAGCTGGATGAAGTATGGGAACAACGGGTGAAGAAACTGCAGCTGTTTGTTCTAGTCTTCGATTCAGTATGTGTTATCAAATACATATGTCAACCATAAAGTTGTACCCAAGTTTGTTAGACCCAGGTCACACAGTTTGGCTTGCAATAGCTCATAAGAGAGAGCACAGAACTTTTTATATCTCATCCATCTAGATCAGGGGTGGCCAACCAATTTATAAGCCTGCAAAGAGATAAATTAATATTGAGCAGAACTGAGTTCAGCTTATTGTCTTATATGGCCCATTGATGGCTTTGATTGATAGGTGTCCAGACACAGGAAGCTGAATATGATAGCTGTCTGCTAGGTCTCACCTCCACTAACTGTAGTCACTGTTCTGAACCTCGCAGTTGATGTAGAGTGGGGTGCTGAGACTCACAGAGTGTAAAAGTCTCCAACACTCTGCTGATTCAACGACTGAAGAGATGCAAACCTCCTCCACCATTAACATCATCACAAAAACTGTGCACGGATTCCATGTCTAAGCAGCTCCTGTAGGTGTAACGTGTAGCTGGACTAGTCAATGTAATGTACATGTGTCTGGGTGCTGCACCTATACAGTTTAAGGATGGAGACTGCTTAACAAGCTGTTAGCTGGACTTAGCGCTCCACCCTCATGTCTAAACATTGTCTGTCTCCAAAAAAAAAACATGGCAGCTGCCAAAACCAATGGATGATGTCATGCTATGGCCATCTTTTATATACAGTCTGTGGCCCAGAAATCAACCCTTATATAATTCCTTTGCAAACAGTCAAATACGGCCTGATCGACAAGCTCACATTAAGTGGATGGGCAAAGTAAGCTAACACTGACTAAGCATGTTCCCGTGTTGTGGTAAACAATCAGTAAAATTATCCCTTGCATTGGCTGCTTGAATATAATAACAGGGTTTTGAGCACTATGTGATTATTTGTATGATTATTTAAAAAAAATAAAAAGTGGGATAGTGTGACTGTAGCTTTGCTCCCACAGTTTAAATACTGGGAGGTATTTGCTCTAATTTTCTCCGCTGCTCAGTCGTTTATGGTCCTTTTAGTTATTTATAGAAGGCTACATCAGACTGCATTTACTTAGTGCATACTGCATGTATTACTTTCATATTCTAAATAAATTCTTTTAAATACAGTGGGTAGGGAAAGTATTCAGACCCCTTTAAATTTTTCACTCTTTGTTTCATTGCAGCCATTTGCTAAAATCAAAAAAACTTCATTTTATTTCTCATTAATGTACACTCAGCACCCCATCTTGACAGAAAAAAACAAAAATGTAGAAATTTTTGCAAATTTATTAAAAAAGAAAAACTGAAATATCACATGGTCATAAGTATTCAGAACCTTTGCTCAGTATTGAGTAGAAGCACCCTTTTGAGCTTGTACAGCCATGAGTCTTGTTGGGAATGATGCAACAAGTTTTCCACACCTGGATTTGGGGATCCTCTGCCATTCTTCCTTGCAGATCCTCTCCAGTTCCGTCAGGTTGGATGGTGAACGTTGGTGGACAGCCATTTTCAGGTCTCTCCAGAGATGCTCAGTTGGGTTTAGGTCAGGTCTCTGGCTGGGCCAGTCAAGAATGGTCACAGAGTTGTTCTGAAGCCACTCCTTTGTTATTTTAGCTGTGTGCTCAGGGTCATTGTCTTGTTGGAAGGTGAACCTTCGGCCCAGTCTGAGGTCCTGAGCACTCTGGAAGAGGTTTTCTTTCAGGATATCTCTGTACTTGGCCACATTCATCTTTCCTTCAATTGCAACCAGTCGTCCTGTCCCTGCAGCTGAAAAACACCCCCATAGCATGATGCTGCCACCACCATGTTTCACTGTTGGGATTGTATTGGGCAGGTGATGAGCAGTGCCTGGTTTTCTCCACACATATCGCTTAGAATTAACGCCAAAAAGTTCAATCTTCGTCTCATCAGACCAGAGAATCTTATTTCTCATAGTCTGGGAGTCCTTCATGTGTTTTTTGGCAAACTCTATGCGGGCTTTCATATGTCTTGCACTGAGGAGAGGCTTCCGTCGGGCCACTCTGCCATAAAGCCCCGACTGGTGGAGGGCTGCAGTGATAGTTGACTTTGTGGGACTTTCTCCCATCTCCCTACTGCATCTCTGGAGCTCAGCCACAGGGATCTTTGGGTTCTTCTTTACCTCTCTCACCAAGGCTCTTCTCCCACGATTGCTCAGTTTGGCTGGACGGCCAGGTCTAGGAAGAGTTCTGGTCATCCCAAACTTCTTCCATTTAAGGATTATGGAGGCCACTGTGCTCTCAGGAACCTTGAGTGCTGCAGAAATTCTTTCGTACCCTTGGTCAGATCTGTGCCTTGCCACAATTCTGTCTCTGAGCTCCTTGGGCAGTTCCTTCCACCTCATGATTCTCATTTGCTCTGACAGCACTGTGAGCTGTGAGCTCTTATATAGACAGGTGTGTGCCTTTCCTAATCAAGTCCAATCAGTTTAATTAAACACAGCTGGACTCCAATGAAGGAGTAGAACCATCTCAAGGAGGATCAGAAGAAATGGACAGCATGGGAGTTAAATATGAGTGTCACAGCAAAGGGTCTGAATACTTATGACCATGTGATATTTCACTTTTTCTTTTTTAACAAATTTGCAAAAAATTCTACATTTCTGTTTTTTTCTGTCAAGATGGGGTGCTGAGTGTACATTAATGAGAAATAAAATATAGTTTTTTTGATTTTAGCAAATGGCTGCAATGAAACAAAGAGTGGAAAATTTAAAAGGGGTCTGAATACTTTCCCTACCCAGTGTATATAGGCTCATCTAGTCTATATTGCACAAGAGTGGATACTGCAAACCTCCACTGGTTAGACCTCTGAAAGTCTTCAGCTATTACATTGCTATTTAATTGGAGATATAGCTGTAGTTATGACATCATTTTAAACACTAATTACTGAAGTAGTTGACCCATTTGTTTTTAATAATTTCAATTAAAGTGTCAAAATGCATGGCATTGATGAGCCTAATTTTATTTGACACATCAGTGTACGACAGTTGCATCTCCAATAATTAGTCGAAAATTTCAAAGGAGAAACTTTCACCCTCTTCATTCATTGAAGCTCCACTCATGCATGTCTGTGCGCCTTCATCCCTCTGCAAGCTGCACAAGTTCCCACAGTCTTCCTTCTGCCAAACTACTGAATAACTGCTGCAGGGGGCCTCACCACACATGGCTGCCTCACCTGTGTGTCAGAGATCTTTTTGTAAGTTAGTCTCTTTTAAAAGACATATCACCATCTTTGTAAGGAGACAAACATGTATTCAATACACACACACACACACACACACACACACACACACAAGCAGTTTTTCTCTCAGTGCTTTGTGTCATCCGAATGATTTCCTCCATTTCTTCTTTCTCTGTCAATATTTGACACACTTGAAATCCCTGTTTGGTGTTTCAACGAATGAATTTTTTCTTTCTGTCAACAATGAGAAAAAAGAATTAGATGGTTTACAAATGTGGAGCCAAAATGCTTTTTGGAGCAGCAGTGACTTGTGTCACTGAGGGAGCAGCTGGTGGCACATGAGTGTGCCAAGTGTCTGGCTGCATTTGCATGTTTGTGTGTGTGTGTGTGTGTGTGTGTGTGTGTGTGTGTGTGTGTGTGTGTGTGTGTGTGTGTGTGTGTGTGTGTGAGTGTGTGTGTGTGTGTGTGTGAGTGTAGCTTCTCCACCCTAACTAGTAGTCTTTCTGGGTGTAGGATATTACGCACACGTGCACAATACAGTCGTTATATAGCATTCATTAAGATGCATTCAGTAAACTTTCAGCTTCTGTGTGAACAAAGTTTCAGGTTTTGTCAAAAATAATAATAAGAGGACTGTTCAGTGCTACTCTGAAATCAGTCAAATGGAGTGTGGTGTGGCCTGAAAAGCTGTGTTTTTCCTCAGTGTAACTTTGCCACCTTCTCCACCACATACAATGAGCCTCGACCGAGATGAGCAGCCACGGGTTTTGCTGTGGAATGAGGCAGCCAATCATTCAGGCAGAGAGGGCCACAAGGTTGGCACAGCAAGACAGAGTGTGGAGTGTGGCACAATCATCACTTTTTGGCAAAATCCCCCCTTTTTGAAGACTAACATGGCATCCACATGATTCATGGACTCTGATTCCCTGATTAGAGACAAGCTCAGACACCTTGGCACCTTCATGTTAAGAGGAGCCAGTTGAGGTGGTTTGATCTGATCAGGGTCCCAGGCACCTTGCAGTGGAAATTTTCTGGGCAGGTTCAAGTGGTAGGAGATCCCAGGGAACATGAACATGATGGAAAGATTATATAGCTCATTTGACCATGGAACAGTATTTCCCACAAGGAGCTGAAAAAATTTTCTTTGGAAAGGGATTTCTGGAGGGCCTTACTTAGCCTTCTGCCACTGGAAACTTACTCTGGATAGTCACCAGAAAGCAGACTGATGGATAAGCTGATGAGTCATGGTCCTCATTTAAAGGGGGATTGATTTTAGCTTTATTTTGCCGGAAACACTCGCAACGTTTTGAAGTCGGCCCTTTTTCATCTTCTATGGGATATGTATTTTTTTCGATGAAATAGCAGTGCCTTCCCTCTCGTTAACTCTCCATCAATTATGACTCCTGCATCAATCACTCTGCAGTGCTTCCATCTCTGTGGCGCGTTTGAACAGGGCGGCGAGTGTCTTCAAATGATGCAAACAAAACTTTGTAAGAAAGCGCGTGTGGCTATGAACCCAACAACATGCACTACAGAGACAATTCATTAACTCTGTGAACTTTTTTTTCTTACTTTATATTGTTGCTCATTAATCTTCCACTGACAGTTTTCAGTTTAATGAACTGGTAGGAGGACTGCAGAACACTTTACAGCACGCGAACATTTTGTGTTGCGCCACGGTTTGCTATAATTCTTAGTTTTTACGTTGCTGTTATGTTTCTGAGTGTGTTTCTAACATCCCTGCTTCTTCTGTTACACCTGTGTGTCTTCCTGTCTGAGGTGTTCTTTGTTTCTGAAGGTTAGTTCCTCATGTGGATGTTTACTTTTGCTCTTTTTTCCTTTCCTATCCTTGTTATTGTCTCTAGGGATTTCACCTGTGCCGTATTATCCCTTCTCCTGCACGTTCTCCCTCATTCATTGTCAGGTTGTTGCTAGAACTTCCTCTTGGTTTCTTGAGTTTTGTAACTGGTGTATTCACACTTGATCGTTTCTTCATAGTTGGATGTACATAACACACTAAGCACTGTATTGCTCAAAGGCATCTCACTAATGGCTCAGTCACACTAGAGTAAAAATGGAATGGCAACCTCCTTGCAATAAGGAAAAATTTGAATTTTGTTGTTGTCAGAGACCGACTGCAAGTAGTTGCAGGTCAACTGCACAGATCACCTTGTGGGAAGCAACCTGTCTCCAGTAGTCGCAGCCCGACTCCATCTTGTTGCTGTTTTATTGCTGTCTTGACACAACAGACAACTGAATGCAAGCAATCACAGACCTGATCCCAGGCTACGAGCCAACCGTTACAAAGGCAACAACATTACAAGTTCTTTGCACACAGCTGCAGTGATTTCAGTCATACTGTCCTCTCCAACAGCTGTTCTTCCTAGTGTGACTGTAGCATAAGCGTGCACACGAGAATCCAACTGTGAACCAAACAATTAATTCTTACTCTACTAAACATCAGATATTAAAATATAATAAAGTAAGGATATTTACTTTAGACCGATTGAAAAGCATCATGTTTAATTAGCTGGGATCACGAAAATGAGCAACACTTGGGGCGCCTTTTTTTTTGTTATCCATCTTGAGTTCACAAACCATTTATCAGTGTTTATTTTTAAAGTTTATTCTTTCACTCATGCAGTCAGCCATCTCTGCTGTTTTTGCAGAATGGAGTATGCCAGACGTCACTCACAAATCTACAAAAACACATCCAGTTGTTGGGCCTGAGTTTGAGCGGGGTGGCTGTGGTACAGGTGGTTTAAGTAGTTTGGCGCTTCATGTCCCGGCTCCTCCACATGCTGGACTGTGCTCAGCCAAGACACTGAACCTCAACTGCCTCTGTTGGCAGGCCTTTTGTTTGTGTGAGTGTGTGTCTGTGGGTGGAGGGGGGGGGGTGAATAGGTGAATGAAGACCATTGCAAAGCACATTGCAAAACTGATCAATTTTTGTTTTAAGTGTTAAATAAGTGCAGACAACTTACCATTCTGTTGCCTCGCAGAGAAATTTTAGAATGAAAGGCGCTCTCTTTTGTTGCAGCCAAGCTTCATGATCAGGTTAGATAGAGTGAGATAAAAATTAATTAAAGGAAAATCTAACCTATTTAAATTTGAAGCACAATCTTGGCTGAGGTTGAAAGAGCAGAGGATTTTTTTTTTTTTTTATCCTTGTTGTGCTAATCACCCGAATGAGTTCTTTCAAGCAAATCTGCCAGGTACCTTGGCTATGCAGCTCACAGTGGGATATAGTGTTATCCATAATAGTGATAAGAGCTTATTAGTGTAAGGGCACGCAGGGCGAAGCATGCTGAGTGAGGGAGATTGAGGAGAAAGGAGAAGGGAGACAGAGGAGGATGACTGAGGAACAAACACTACTTCACTTCTTAAAATCAGTGTGTTTCTGACTGCTCGGGTGCTTTTTGGCGTGGTTGACACCTCCGTCACTGACAGACCAGAATCATTAAGTTGTTCTCTGTGACTTTAAGGACAGTTTTAGGGACTTCCTCTTTGAATTTCTACTTTTGATAAATAGCCTTTGAGAGCAGCATTGTTAATGAGCACATGTGAACGACTCTCCGCCGAAGTGCTATGACTCACCACTTCTTGTCGTGCTTCTTCTGTGAGCATCTCTGAAAATTGGCACAAAGATTTCAGATTTGCAGAACCTTTTGGGTTCTTTTCATTATTTCCCACAACAGCTGGGCCCATCCCAAAGTATTGTGATGAATAGTTGAGTTATAATGATGCTGAAACATGAGGACAGTGGAAGCTAAAAGACAAAGAGGACTGCAGCAGGTAATGAGCATATTGTGCAAATGCTGAATACTGTTGAGAAAATTTGAAGCTTTTTTCCAAAAAAAATAAAATAAAAAATCTCTGCCTGCTGCCTGTGCAGTGGACGCATGAAAATACCCTGCTGGTGTTATGATACTGGTTTATGGTGCCGGGCAGGACAGTGAAATAAAATTTATTTGTGTGTAAAAGTCATAACAAACATTTTATGACCCCACAAAACCAGTCATGATCTGTATTCACATCCGCACACATACACACCTAGGTCATTACATCCTGTGCCAATAAGATGGTATGAGAGTTAATGAGGCCACTAGGTTTACTGCATAAGCATACAGACATCTGAGCACACACACAGCTGGGTGTGTAATGTGCCAGATGCCAATGGCTGAACACACAGTGGGCCGAATAGGAAAGGAACCAACTTTAGCTCAGCTGCATTAGTGTAATTGATGGCACCCGTCCTGTCCAAAACTATATTTGAACATGGGGCTTTCTCCTGGCCCAGCAGGCATGGGTACACCGCAGGGCCTGGAATTCACTCTGCACAGAATGTGACAAATCAATACAAAAGATCACAGGAACGAAATGACAGGCCGGCTGCTAAAGATGGATGCTGTGAACAGGCTGAAATCTTTGCTATAGGATATCTGGATGTGGAAGATATTTCAACTCAGACCTTCACCTTTTGCTGTGAATTAGTTCAAATAAAATATGTCATCAGTCTGACTTTATCATGAGTTGCCTTTTCAGTGCTGAAGCCTATCAGCAACCCTAGTTCAGTCACAGCCACTATAGTAAAGATTGATGCTTCTATCTGCAATCACTGATTTAAAGTCACTTTGTTCTAAGAGACCTCCGTTATTCTGGAAAACCAGAGGCAGCAAGACCCCCAGCAAGGAAGAGAGCAGGCGTTAGTGATGACACATGTGGAACTGATTAAGTCTGATAAAGCATGAATGGAGGAGTTTGGATAAATGTGGGTTGCAAAGGGGCTTGCAGAGGCGTAGCAGGTTAAAGCAGCTTTCATTAGCACATCCTATAAGATTCTATGAGAGACCAGTTCGATATGTAAAAGGGTTTCAGCTGAGCCATCAGATGAGGCTAAGTTTGTCTTTGTGGCCTGCCTGAGCTCATGCTATACTCAGCCAGACTGAGAATTGGAGGGCAACATGTGTGAATTTACTTTGCTATTACAACTGAAAGAGTAAAGAGAGCATTAAGACACATATTAAAAATTATTCAATTCAGTTTTATTCATATAGTGCCAAGTCACAAAAAACAGTCACCTCAAGCTACTTTTTGTTGTAATGTAAAGACCCTACAATATTAGAAAGAAACTCCAACAATCATACCCCCTATGAGCAAACATTTGGCAACAGTGGGAAGGAAAAACTCTCTTTTAACAGGAAGAAACCTCCAGGATAAGGGAAGAGCAGCCATCTGCTGCCACCGGTTGGGGATGAGGGTAGGAAGAAGAGCTGCAGTGACATATAGAACAAATATGAAATGAATACCTTTATTAGTCCCACAATGGGGAAATTACAATATATATATATATATATATATATATATATATATATATATATATATATATATATATATATATATATATATATATATATATATATATATATATATTCTATATATATATATATATATATTCTATGTATATATATATATATATATATATATATAGCTCCGCCATTCTTGTTGATCACTTCAAACAATCATTAAGGCATGCTTGATGCCAGTGTTTCCAGGAGGCTAGTGGGAATGTTGCTCCAAGTGTTGAAGATGGCTTCACGAAAATCATCCATTGTCTGGAACTGATGTCCATTTTTTTAAACTTCCCTTGCCATCCATCCCCAAAATGTTCTCAATCGAATTTAGATCAGGGGAACATGCAGGATGGTCTAAAAGAGTGATGTTATTCTCCTGGAAGAAGTCCTTTGTCAGGCGGGTATTGTGAACTGCAGCATTGTCCTGTTGAAAAACCCAGTCATTACCACACAGACGAGGGCCCTCAGTCATGAGGGATGCCCGCTGCAACATCTCCACATAGCCAGCTGCTGTTTGACGCCCCTGCACAACCTGAAGCTCCATTGTTCCACTGAAGGAAAACGCACCCCAAGTCCTCAAACAAATCATTCTAAAAGTTTATTTTGAGCCAAGACGTTATCCACCTGAATTCAGGAATGCTTGCTGTGCTGAAGCTGAACTGAGCTTTGTGGGTAACACTATCTCATCTTTCTCACATGTTGAATTTAATACACACTGGAAGTTACATTACATCACTATTGTCTCCTGAGGCAATAGCCTTTAATAATAACATTACAAGATGGTGGGCTGGGGCTGCCTGGTTAGCCAAACATATGAATAAATATACAATCACTGGCCACTTTATTAGGTATACTTTGGTAGTACTGGGTTGGACAGTCAGGCTGTGTTCAAGGCATTTTCACACAGAGAACTGCCACTCACTGGATATTGTCTCTTCATTGGACGATTCTCTGTAAACCCTAGAAGCATCAGTAGTTTCTGAAATACACAGACCAGCCAGTCTGACATCAACAATCACCTTTCTTTCCTAATTTAATGCTCGGTTTGAGATTCAGTCGGTCTTCTCGGCCATGCCTGCATACCTAACTGCACTGAGCTGCTGTCATGTGCTTGGTTGATTAGATATTTGCATTAACAAGCAGCTGAACAGGACTACCTAACAAAGTGGCCAGTGAGTGTGTATGTGTATATTTCATTCTTGAAAAAGCAGCTAGGAGACATGACCAGCGATGGTTTGAGGGGCTGTGGAAGAAATGGTGGTAGAGGTCGCAGTGCAGAACTGTGGAAGAGAAGGCAGTGAAGAAGCAAACAGCACAGAGGTTCAGTGTTTAACCCTGAAAGATAAAACAAACATGTTTGACTTTATTAATATTACTGCAGCCCTGTTAACAGAAACATTGCATCTTCGCTCTCCACACTCTAACGGATTTTAGTCCCTGAGAAAGATTCCTGCAGTGGAAACAGTGCTTCTGCTGTGAAATTATGATTTTTTTTTCTTTTCAAACTGAATTATGGGACTATTTACTGCTTCAGTATATTTATTCACTAGATGAAAAGTCAGGAGAACATCAGTCATTAAGACAGATCATCTGAATATCTCAAATACTCAAAATTTCATCCCACATTTCTCACAGTTTGACAGTTATTACAAACGGATAACAAACGTTGCATATAAATTGAGATTAGTGATACAACTTATCGAATTATAGCCAATGTAAAAAAAAAAAAAGTGAATAACAACCTTCTAAGGGGTCAGAAAGTTCAAGAGGTATACTGGGCTGAAGTGCACAAGGAAGTCTGAGGAAAGCAGTAATTCCTTCCACTGATTGTTGAGACATGCAAACAGGGCCAGTGAAAGCTTTCTGAAAGGTTTAGTTACTTGTACTGTGAGCATGCACTGAATGTCATTCAAACTATGTGAATATGACATACTGGTAATATCTGGTAGTATCTTAGCACTTCCAGTTGTTGA
Source organism: Pterophyllum scalare (assembly GCA_024447675.2). Classification (NCBI taxonomy): domain Eukaryota; kingdom Metazoa; phylum Chordata; class Actinopteri; order Cichliformes; family Cichlidae; genus Pterophyllum; species Pterophyllum scalare. The sequence continues at coordinate 79,229 of JAMQGT020012469.1, read as the reverse complement.
ATTACCTTTCCATGGGTTTGAAAAGTGAGAGGAGCTTAAAAGCAGATCACAATCAAAGGGGGGAAGCCGCTTTTTTTGTAAGCTGCTGGATAAAAACCAAGAGGATCTAAAATGTCAGTGTAAAGCGGTACAGCACAAAGATGGGAACAAAATAGAGATGAGGACAAGAGAGAATGAAAAGAATATGAAAAGTGGGAAAAGGTGAGAATATTAAAAGAAAGCAAATATTTTGTAAGACAGACAGAAGATAAAGAGTGAATGGAGGACGTATAAAGGAGAAGAGAGAGAGGGCTGGCTTAGTGAATAGATAGACGGGTGGATGTAAACAACACTCTTGGGTCATAATGATATGATACAGCTGTAGGAGCTGTCCCCCTAACCTCCCATTACTACACACAAACACACACCTCTCCATCCTTACAGTCACAGTGCTTTCCATTCCAGCAGCAAATCTCAAATGCTCCTGTTCATTGTCACACCAGTAGAAATATACACTATCTTCAATTTCCTTCATATCCCTTTCCTGGAGCCTTAAAGCTCATATGGTACAGATGTATTATCTATAGATATCAGCAGCATTGAATTTGTGGGGCTAACATGAGTTAAGAAGAGCAACATCGACAGAAGAAAAATGGCTTTTCTCCTCAAGGTTACTTGCTGTTGTATGGCTTGTTGCTTAGACTCAATGTCCACTTTTGTCAAGAACCCGAAGACGCACCAATCTGACATTTATTGGTGGATATTAGCAACAAAGTGCTGTTAGCCGATTCAGTTCTGTTTACTCTGCCGCGCAGCATCAGCACCTAGCAGTAGCTAGCAGCAGAGCTAACATAGCATGGAGAAAGTTAACAGCAAGCCACAGCAGTTTGTAGGTATCTAACGCCTGTTGTTGTTTTGTTTTTGTTTTTTTACTTCACTTCAAACTCACTCACTTCAGCTGTCTCCTGTCAACTCCATACACAACGCACATGTGTTAAGAGGTGTAGAGGAAACAGTGCCACAGCAATAATAGCAGCATGCCTAATATCTCTCACGCTGAGCCGACATGAGACGAGCGCAAATAAATTAGATGAATAATTCCTGTGTGGGTCTGTTGTCATTTATTATTTCACTAATAAATACCAGTTCAGTAAATTTATGTTCTTGGATGTCATGTTTTATTTGACAAATTTAGTAAAGCAATATTTAAGTCAAGCCCGGTGTTGCCTCAAACACAGAGTGCTAGTTCCCAGTCTCTTCCTCATGTGGAGGAACACATCTTTTTTAATTTAACTCTGGTATATCCGGTATCAAATCAGAAATAGAAAAAGATCCATCACAATGAATCCCTGGATAGCCCTTTGTGACTGGCCGGTAGCGGTGTGCGATACTGCAAAATTTGGTATCGATCGATACCAAGTAAATACAGGTCCAGTATCGCTGATACTGAAACCAATACCAATACTTTTTAATAAATACGAAGAATTTTAATGAATTTTAAGTGTTTTGTGATTTTTTTTTCTCTTTACTTTGGATCATTAATTAGTTAAAAGTCAGAATAAAATTGGGCAAAGTTTATAGGTAAATAGAAAATACTTTATCAAAATAAAAGCTTTTGTTCTGAAACAATAGAACAGCAACAAAACAATTTTCCCCATACATTGTGATGTCTGGATTTTTTTCTTAAATAAAGTGTACAAAATGATCATTCAATAACAAATTAAAACTTTTTTCAGGTTGAGTGTTTAGAAAGTATAATACAAAAATGTAATAAAAATATTAATTCATTCAATAATTTTCTGTGTCTTTTTCTTAAATAAACAAGCTATACAAAATTATCACTCCACAACATTATAAAACATGTATGCTTCCGGCCCCGCCCCCGTACTTCCGGCTTTCGTTTTAATATAAAAAATATAAGACAATTTGACCCTTTAAGTTGCTTTTTTGACATTTTGATAACTCCTCTTAATTGGAGGGGAAAGCGAAATACCAAAAAAGTAACTTAAAAGGCCAAATTGTCTAATATTTTGACATCAGATCACGGGCCGGAAGTAGGGGGCGGGGCCGAAGTTGCCCGCGGGCCGGGAGTGCTGACAAATTCTTTTTTTGCCCTAAGTAAAATGTGTTACATGTCACGTGACAGTATAATGTCAAAACACTGCAGGGAGGGGAGGAGCAAAGTGTGCCTGCTCTGTGCTGTGAAAGAAGCGGCACTTAAACAGTCAGCTCGCATCTTTGATGAAACTGCAGCGCTGCATACAGGAGAGAAACTGAAGCTAAAGTATCAATCTTATTACACTAGTATTGATCAATATCAATACCAACGTTGGTATAGATATTATGGCCGGAGCACTGGCACTCCCAATTGCTTTTAAAAGCCACTAAAATTGCAACCACATACGATAGAGCAATAATTGTTTTTGCATATGAAACCAGAGGATTTACACTTACATCACGCATTATCTCTGTCCCAGAGCGCTGTTGCGTTCCTCTAACAGGTTTGCAGAAATCGCGGAGAAAGCGCTAACAACAAAATGTACTCATGCACTTAACCATTTTCATTAGCGTGAGCTATGGCATTTCTGTATCTAGCATAATATGTAGATACAGAAAACGGTTTTCAATTTCTTTGTGGGTTAGTGCACTTTTTAGCTACTTTCTGTAGTTACTATGGATTTCTTTCATACTTATTATTAAAATTAGGGTTATGAAGATTATATTGATGTATAGTGAGTTGAACTATTCCACAAGATGGTACTAGCATGTATAAATGTAAAGATAGGCTAGTAAGTTAAGACATAAAAATGATTCCTCAAAAAAAATTTAATTAAAAAGTACAGCACGGCTGCAACTTTGAAAACAAAAGAACATGAAAAATTAAATAGCAGCAAGTCTCCAGAGTGTTAGTAATATAAACACAATATGACCACAGCCTCAGACAGAGAGGGTTCAGATGTTCTTCACTAAATCTATGCTGTAGGTACGTCACAAACGCAAACCTACACTGTAACCTGAATGTCACATCAGTGCAGCCCACACAGGTGTAAATGCTGGCAACAGCCTACGGTCGGAGGCTCTACACACAGTAGCTCCAACACACAGATATAAATTAAGATTCAGGGTGAGTCACTCAGTTACATCAACTGCAAGTGACCAACAGGCAGAGACTCGTGCCATCATTTATAAAGACGCCTGACGAAAGTGCAGCTAAGCATCTGAGACCGCATGAACTGAGACCAAAAATAATATGGTGGTACATGGTTTGAATTAAATGCTCCCAAAAAGTCATTACCCGAAAAATAATGTACGCAGTGATTTATTCATGAAGTGTTAAAATATGAGCCCAACAGCTGTAGTGTACACAGATCTAAAAAGGTTAGCTTAAATGCACGCTATACATAAACAGTGCTAAGAAAAAAGCTATAGAAGGGAGAATGACAAATGAGCTTTTTAGGACACTTTTCTAAGCAAAAAATAAATGAAAAGCAAGTAACTCAGCATAACAGCAAATGAGCCTCAGCGGAGGCTTGAACTAGGAAACAGAGTCCATACTTCCACACTTCAAGGGGATCGCCATCATACAAAAAGAAGTGGGACAGTTCATTCGCTGTTTCACAGCTGATAGCATATTTGCTAACATACTTTTCCCTTTTTTAAATATTTTTATACTTTAATTTGCTTTGGTTCTAGTAGAGAAATGGCAGAAAATGAGGCGATAGTGACGGGAAAAGATGTGGAAAACAAAGGTCCTTGAACGTCTTCACCTCTTTGTCCCACACTAATGCACGTTTCTACGTCAGCTAGAAGCAGCGAGTTGGTGTTTGATACACAGAGGGGCTCCGTCATGCTGTGGGGGAGAATTCGAGGTAATGGTTTGACTCCATTTATCCCCTGAGAGGGACGGCTTACTGCAAATCAATACAAAGTTATTAGTTCTGAGTTATCGCCTTCATCCTCTGATAAAACATTTTTATCCCAAGAGGGGTGGTCTCTTCCAGCTGTACACCCCCATTCATGGGGCACGAGGGTCACTAAATGATTCAACGACTATGGAAATGGTGTTGGGTTTTCCTTTCATTTCATCCTCTCTGTGTGTTCATGGCTGTGGCCTGTTGGCTACGTTATCAGCAGTGGAGTAAAAACTCACTTGTTTACAAATGTAAACACAGTCATGAGTAGTTCATTTTTATTAATGTGAGTTGACAAAGGCAAAGATGGATGTGGTCACCATGATGTCGCCCACTGGTTTGTGCAGTACCAGGGTACCTTTTTAGCCTTTGCCATGCTGATGTTGTTGTTCTTATCCTTCTTTTTTTAATTTTTTTTTACTTAATATAAGATCATACCTTACTAAATAAACATTATAATTCATAAAAGAAGGCAGGAAACTAACATCCATCACAAAAAAGGTCACAGAGCAAGTGAGAAGTAGGGTCATTTTGATATTGATGTCTATAAACACGAGTCCCCCACCACCACCACCACCACCAGCCATTAACACAAGCTTCTTTTTTTTTTTAATGCTATGCCCATCTTTTCCATTCAAAATATGCAGTCTGTGAGTTTATCCTCCAGAGATGCACATGCTCCAGGAAACCCTGAGCAATCAGAGTTTACTGTCACCAAAAGCAGAGAGGGCCAGGTCCGCTGCACTCATGTGATAGCGGTAAAATTTAAGGTTTAGGAATCTTTCATATTAAGCCTCAGATTTCTTGCCACACAGCCTTCAACCACACTCGAGCGGGTTGATATTTTCAACCACTCTGAAAAAATATTAATTTACTGGGTGTAAAGAAACCAGTTGGTCTTGTGCAGACCGGAGGACAGAAGGGGAGGGGGTGAGTTTTTACAGCTGCCAGCTCAGCTCAAAGAGGCGAAAGACAAGCCAGAGCACCACCTGCAGCAGGCAGGGGCAGACACAGCTGGACACGCTGTTGCTGAAATCACAGGAACAAAAGTGCTTTAGGACGGAAGATGGTGGAAAACCTGCTGAAGCTCGATGAGGCAGCCAGCCCACAGAGAAACTGTTTATTTTATCTTTTTAAATGTTGCCCTCATTACAGCTGTTGTTCCTTCTCTCGCTCTTTTCTCTCCTCCCCTGCTTTCGTTGTGTCCCATTTCACAAGCTGCGGTTGCCAAGGTAACTGACATTAATTCATATGGCCATCGATTCAGTGCTCCACTTATTACTATTTCCCTCTGCAAGCCTCCGTGTGTTTGCATGTCTCGAGCTCGAAGAAACCTGTGTTTCCTGTGTGTGTGCACTTGCGTGCGCTTTTAACTTTTGTCAACTTTTATTAGGGCCCAACTTCATATTCATGATGCCCCGCCATAAGGATGGTTTCCCTTTCTCAGCAGCTAATGTAGATACGGCGCGAAAACTGTTACGCCTTTCTCCATTTGGGAGCTGCAGTTTCATTGTTTGTGTAGGAAAATGAAGAAACTGTAAAAAAAAAAAAAGAAAGAAAGAAAGAAAGAAAGAAAGAAAGAAAGAAAGAAAGAAAGAAAGAAAGAAAGAAAGAGTGATAAGCAGAAAGATTTAAAGAGTGAGACAATAAATGCACACACCTCATGCCCTTAAGGGGTCGCTTCACAGCACGACATACATGTGAGGTGATATGTCACAGCACACACACTTGTACACGGAGAGTCAGGTCCCCTCCTGTGCGCCACACACACGCACACACACACACACACACACACACACACCTGACTTCATTATCTGCGCTCTGCTATCAGGATGTCAGCAGCAACCATGGTAACAAGTAGAGAGAGAGGGAGACTGTTGAGATTCACAGCCACTTCACACCAACGCATCATTAATGTCATTTAACTCGCCCCTCTGTGACACGCACTATCTCCCCGTCTGTTTTCTCTCCTGCTTTCTTTTCCTTTCCTCCCTGTTTCTTCCCCCAAACCTCCTCCTCCCCAGCTTCACTTCTCCCTCTCCCTCCCTCTCTCTGTCTCGCTCTCGCTCTGAGTCAGGTTTTTTTTATGAGGCTTTGCTGATGACTCACAATACCTAGTTACTTCCCAAATGGAATCTGAGTGTGTGTGTGTGTGTGTGCGCGCCCTATCCTGCCGCCTCATTACAACCCAGCTGCAGTGCACAGCTGCACTGGAGTCACTGTGAGGGTTAGCTGACAGTTGTACATTTGTTTGACTCCGTGCATGAATAACAAAGATTATATCCAGTGCTACACCTTCACTGCATCACATTAGTGTTAGAAATATGCAGAACGTACTGGCAGAGGATCCTCGCATTAGAAATGAGTGAGCTTCCATCCGGCAAGGGGTGCAGAAACTGTGTGTTCAAATATTTGACGGAGCCGACTGCATCAGCTTGTGCACAGCCTTCTCGGCTTCTGCGTCGTCATGTTTCATTCATGCGTTAGAGGAGAAAGTTGTGCTGTGATGGTCTTCATGTGAATCGGTCAATGAGTTGCCAGCCTGATCATTACAGAGCCAAACTATCACCAGTTATATATAAAAGGATTTACCAGTACAAGATAAATGGTTTTAATTTATTAATTTTTCATTAACTGTATCAGTTTAAAGGGAGCTGATATATGTTTCTGAAGAATACTAGAAAAGTTTCTCTGATGGGTGAGAAAGCGACGGCAGAAGAACAAAGGGGTGTAGGTAATAGATGGAGTAACACCGCCATCTTCTGGACATAAAGGTGGCTTCTGTTTTCCAGGTAATCGTTTTGTTTTATTTCAGCTTTAAGGAGATGGATTCAAGCAGTCTGAACCAGTCAGCATTACTAAAACTTTCAGGCTCTGTACCTGTGAGATTCTATTACTAGTTGTTGCTTTATGGTTTGATCTGGTGACTGTGGAGGTCATCTGAGTTGTTTATGTCAAATTCGGACCCAACCCAAATGTCACAGGAGAAATCGAGGCTCATCAAACAGGTGGCTTTTAGTGCACCTGTGTAAATTGTAGTCTCAGTCTCTGCTTCTTAGCAGACAGGAGTAGCACTCAGTTTGGTCTTCTGCTGCTGAAGCCATTCTACTTCAAGGCAGGTTACACGGAAACAGCACTAGTGAAGGTTACAAGTGATCCTCTTATGGCCTCTGACAGTGGACTCACCTCTGTGCTTGTCCTGTTAGACCTCAGTGAATATGAAGGACTCCTTTCTTTCATCTGTGCAGATGACCTCATAGAGAACAGTTTTATGTGTCACATCACATATGCAATTCATGTACACTCTAAATTGCCCATCGGTGTGAACGTGAGCGTGAATGGTTGTCTGTCTCTCTGTGTTGGCCCTGCGACAGGCTGGCCACCTGTGCAGGGTGCACCTCTCCTCTCACTCTGTATGACAACACACAGTAAACTTGTGATTGCCAGGTCTGTAAGATCACAAGGTACATCATAGACTGTAGAAGATGGATGTAGACACGATGATGTTATACTGATGAAGTTATACTGTAAAGCCTCAAGCTGAGCATTTTTGTCGCTGCCACCTTGGTGCCTTGAAGCCAGATACAGATACTTGTTTATCTCATTGTAGGGCAACTGCAGAGCACACTTAGCTGTATACTCCTAATTTACAAAATTAACATGTTTCATTCAATAAGACTTGAAAATACTGAAAACATAAAGTCATCAGGATTTTGTCTGTTTGGAACCAGAGGAGTCGCCCCCTCTGCTGGCCTTTAGAAAAAGTGTAGGTTTAAGGCCCTTCTGCCTTTGCAGAGGCAACATTCATCTTTTAAATACATTTATAGGGTGCATACACAATAAAGAAGGGGCAGTGTTAAGGCACAGGTACATAGGGACAAGGCACTGAATACCTCAGCTATGAAACAAGTACCTGTACAAGCCTGCTGTTAGGGTTGTTGCTATAAAACCAGGCCTGTTCTCTAACACACAGCTCTGGTTTTTAACTAAACAGTTTTACACCATTTAGTTCTCAAACCCCATAAAACCATTTTCTGCTAAAACTTTAAAATGATAAGAGGCTTTTTCAATGACAGAGCTCCATATCTGAGCAGAACTGAACACAGTGCATCTGTTATCCCACAAGGTGTTATTTAATACCTTCAAGGGGAATCATATTGCCCTGCGGATGAAGTTAGGCTTCGGGAAACAGCATAAAAATAGGGCTACGTGACTTTTGATTGCATATTACAATCCCTTCTTGCATCTGTGTGTAAGATTCAACACCCCCTGGGCAAATTACACATTTTGTTGATCATTGAAGTGAAAAGAGGTAAAGCCCTGCAGCTTATCTTAAAATGTTAATGCACCAATGTTTTTTTCAATGAACTTAAAACAACTTTTGCAGATAGGAGCTTGCAGCATTGTTTGCAAAGGGACTTTTATTCGGGCTTTAGGAATCTAAAGAAAATTTGACATGCTTATATACACAATGCAGTGACTAGAAAATTATATAATTATAAATACTACAAAGATAAGTTTACTTTTCACAAAGTTTCACAAAGATGTGAGCACAAAAAGTTATTTAATGCTAGGAAAAAAAACACTCATCTCAATGAATGAGGTTAAATAAGCAACACAATTCAGTTTAAAAGAGTCTTTCAATATAATTGGATATAAATACTATTATAATTAATTAGTGGCGGACTGTGTGGACAAGTAGTTCAACATATTAACATTCAGTAGTTCAACAGAAACTACGTTGGAAGATTCACAGAATCTACAGAAATCCCTGTGCACAAGCAGCCAGCAACCAGAATTAAATGCCCTAATTTTCAGGCCTTCAGGGGGTGCTCCATGGAAAACAAGCACAATTATGCAGGGCATGGGCTTGGAAATAATTTCTGAAAAAGTAGACATGGTTCAGTGCTGCCAAAGGCAGGAACATAAGAAGAGAAACCCAGACCTCCCTCTCCCTGAGCCACCTACTCCAGCTTATCTGGGGGAGCACTGAGGGGAGAGAGACAGGACAAAAGACATGCTGTGGAAGAGAGACAGAGATTAATAATAACTAATGATTAAATGCAGAGCGGTGTATAGAGAGAGTACAGAGAGTGAGAAGAGGTGAGTGAAAAAGAAACACTCAGTGCATCATGGGAACCCCCCCAAAGCCAACAGAACCAGATCATCTGCAAAAAGCAGAGATCAGAATCTGAGGCCACCAAGATGGAAGTCTTCTGCCACTTCGCTACGGCTAGAAGTGGTGACAAAGGGCAGCCCTGACGGAGTCCAAGAGCCACCAGAAATGAGTCTGGCTTATTGCCAGCAATACAGGCCAAGCCCTCGCTGCAGTTGGACATGAACTGAAAGGCTCATAACAACGATTCTAACTGGAACTAAAAAACCTGGGGGCTTATCAGCCTAAAAGGGAGGATTACTCCCATCAATTTTTTGACCCAACAATTGCACAGTTTAAAAGCCATGTATCTGTGATAGGATGGCATGCATGAGTGCATATGGTACATTTATAAAGGCACCATAAATGCTAGACTATATAAGCTAGTTTAGAAGCAACATATGCTGCCTTTTAATGATGTTTTTTTTGAAGAAGAAGAAGAAGAAGGCCTTGCTTCAAGGCCAACCCTTCAACCTCCAAATGTGGACTGTTTGCTTCTTAAAAGTGTCATATTTTCATTTCCGGTACAGGTACATGAATTGGGACGTATGGGACATGAAAAATCTGGTTCTGGTAAACATGATAAAATCCACAAATATGAATCCATTATGTGATTACATCATTGTTTCACAACTGCCATGAGACTCTCTCTCACACACACACACACACACACACACACACACACATATGATCACGCATATTACAGCATCATGGTTGTATAGATAAGACACCACGTTTCCACCACCGAGGTGCCAGTGGTCGTGCTGGTTCCAGTGAAACGCTTAAGAACGGGCCTGTGTTTCCACCGCGCTTTGCCAGCTGATGCTTTACGTATGAGTGTGGGCGGGTCCTCGAAGGGCACAAACGTGGGAGAATACCCTGTTGTGCTGTGAACATATTTTATGGTCCAAACAAAACTACTGCAGCATCTGTGTGCAGCACAGAGGGTGAACACAGACAGCGATTACGAGAAAGACGACGAGTACGCACTTTGCGTCCTTTTGTCTGTGATATGAACTTATACAAAGCAGCAAGTTCAGCCAAGTTTTGCCTTTTTTTTTTTTGTCCATGCAGTTTTTCCAGATGTTTTCTTGACTTCAGAATTTCTCCTAATTGCCATTCCTTAATGACATTTTGCACTGTCAAAATTGCAAGCTGGAAGCATATCGAAGTCTATTTAAAGCTTTCCTTCATATCATTCAGTTGTATTTTCAAAATTGCAGTCAGCTTGGTTAAGTCTGAGTGTAACACGTGGTTTGAAGATAACTATAATTATACTATAATTTAAATTACTAGCAGACAGGGAACATACAAACATACATAAACTAGTATCATATGCTACAATCGTTATAGTATGATGCTATGACCCATTATATTATGGCACACCATTCTAATCTGACATTCCATTAGGTGCTCACTTGAACACTACGTGTCTGTCTTTGCTCTGGTGTCGGGTAAACAGGGATCGAAGCCCGAAAGAACAGTTCTGTTGCAGCCGATTGAGGCTAGAGGCATAATGTTGTTGTATAAGCTGAAGAAAATCATGAGACACATCACACAGCTTGGCTATCCTTGCTGGAGGTGGTGCTAAAGCATCTACCATTACTTTCCATTTTTGCAGCATAATGATTCTCTCTTCCTGCCAAATGTGTGCTTTGCAATGTTTGCAATAATCCTGCATCGTGTTGGGACATGATGCAAGAGACTGCTCATCAAAATCGTCTCACACATTAAAGCGCTCTTGAGAGGCTGGGACTGAGGTCATTTTGAGTGAGTTTGGTTTGCCGTAGTTTTAAGCTGTGATGCCCTCACCTCTGGATCTTCTGTTGCGCTCCTGTGTCTTGTGTGTAGTGCACTGCTATTAAGTCGCTGACATCGGGCCTCAGCTGTTTCTACTTTTCTCCTTTTTCTCACAGACTCAGCTAACATTTCCAGCCAATCCTGTCATTTGTTAAATGATTCTGAGACCCTTCTCTTTCTTGTTGATGCAGCAACAGATTTCAGTCTTTTCTCTTTGGCCTTCTGACTTTCAGCACATCTTTGCATATTCAGCCAGAGCTCTGTTGTTTTGAGGACTCTCCTGATCTTGGTCATTTCCTTCATTGACAATGGAGACTGACCGCATCCCTTTGTTCTTCTTCGGCATTGTGAAGACGCACCAGGAAGAAAGCCGACTTGGTCTGCAAGGTGGTAATCTCAACTATCACACAGGAAAAGCATTAAATATCATGACTTTGCATATAAATTATTTGTGCTGAAATAAGGAATCCTTCCCTTATTTAAGATTTAATGATTTAATATTGATTACCCTGCACTGAGATCATATCAGATCATTGAAATCACGAAATTAATTACTAAATACACTGGTGAAATTTAAGTGTTGACCCACTCATCATCTATACTTAAATTGACCATTTACACACAAGTTGTTCTCTAACACACTTCTTAGCTACACCAGTAAGTCCTTCAATAAGTAAGTGCATTTATTTATGAGATGTCACAGTTACAACTTATTTGGCTCTTAATGTCGGCAAATTAACAGTTTTTTTAAATAAAGAGGTTTTCAATAACAGATTATTGTTTGTGCACACACACACACACACACACACACACACACTTACTAAGCAACCAGTTTGATATTTTAATGAAGAAGGCTCTATATACTGTAAATTTACCAGAACAATGCTATTCGTAATAATATAACAAATTTGTTAGATGTCATACACTGAACTGCCTAAAGGGCTCACTCGGCTGCCTTCACACAGATGAACTTGAGTGACATCCTGTTCTTAACCCACGGGGTTTAGTATGATGTGGGCCCACCCTTTGCAGCTATGACAGCTTCAACTCTTCTGGGAAGGCTTTCCACAAGGTTTAGGAGTGTTTGTGGGAATTTTTGGCCATTCTTCCAGAAGCACATTTGTGAGGTCAGACACTGATGTTTGATGAGAAGGCCTGGCTCACAGTCTCCACTATAATTCATCCCAAAGGTTTCCTGTCAGGTTGAGTTCAGGACTCTGTGCAGGTCAGCAAAGTTCTTCCACACCAAACTCACTCATCCATGTCTTTATGGACCTGCTTTGTGCACTGGTGTGCAGTCATGTTGGAACAGGAAGGGGCCATCCCCAAACTGTTCCCACAAAGTTGGGAGCATGAAATTGTCCAAAATGTCTTGGTATGTTGAAGCATTAAGAGTTCCTTTCACTGGAACTAAGGGGCTGAGCCCAACTCCTGAAAAACAACCCTACACCATAATCCCCCCTCCACCAGACTTCACACTTGGCACAATGCAGTCAGACAAGTACTGTTCCCCTGGCAACCGCTAAACCCAGACTCATCCATCAGATTGCCAGATGGTGAAGCGTGATTCATCACTCCAGAGAACACGTCTCCACTGCTCTAAAGTCCAGTGGTGGCGTGCTTTACACCACTGCATCCAACACTTTGCATTGTGCTTGGTGATGTAAGGTTTAGATGCAGTTGCTTGGCCATGGAAACTCATTCCATGAAGCTCTACACACTGTTCTTGAGCTAATCTGAAGGCCACATGAAGTTTGGAGGTCTGTAGTGACTGACTCTGCAAAAAGTTGGTGACCTCTGCACAATATGCACCTCATCATCCACTGACCCCACTCTGTGATTTTAAGTGGTCTACCACTTCATGCTGTCATTCCCAGTTCGCATCCACTTTGTTATAATACCATTAACAGTTGACTGTGGAATATTTAGTAGCAAGGACATTTCACAACTGGACTTGTTGCACAGGTGGCATCCTGTCACAGTACCACACTGGAATTCACTGAGCTCCTGAGAGCGACCCATTCTTTCACAGATGTTTGTAGAAGCAGTCTGCATGCCTAGGTGCTTGGTTTCATACACCTGTGCCCATGGAAGTGACTGGAACACCTGGATTCAATTATTTAGATGGGTGAGTGAATATATTTTGCAATATAATGTATTTTGAACAATATAAATGTGTAAAATTAAGAAATATATTAATATAAATGTGTATTGTAACATTAATGAAGAATTATACATACAGAAGATTTTTAATGACATGATGGTGCTCACCCAGGGCAACATACGTACATACACTGCTGTCATTATTATAGTATGATGCTTTGATATGTTATATTGTGACACACCATTCTAATCTGGCATTCCGTTCTATTCTATGACATTCATTTAGGTGCTCAGTTGAACTGACTGGTTGGCGAGTGAGTTCCTCGAGGAGAGTGGCAGCCTATGTGAAATGTGTCACAAAGTGGGTGCTGCACCAAAAATGTCCATGTGATATCTTTGCGTGCTAGCTGACTGCCGCGGTCCCTTGCAGTTTGCCTGAAAGATGCCAAGTTGTCTGCGAGCACTGGCTAAGTCCAGCTGAGCACTAGTAATATTTGAAAAAGTGCAATACAAACCAAACTTTGTCTTCAAAATAAAAGCTGTGCCTCAGCACTGCAGCTAACACGTTTCAACAAGCACGCCTTTTATTTTGAAGGCCTTTTGTTCTCTTCTGTCAAGATGATCCCACATAATGTTGAGGTCCGGGTTCTGATAGCATTTTATTGTGTTTTTCTGTCCAGGTATGCTTTTACTGTACTGGCAATGTGTTTGCCATGCTGAAAAACAAAGTAGCTGCTAATCAGACACTTGCCAGATGGTACTGCATTTTGGATCAAAATCTAAGGCTACTTTTCTGCATTCATAATTCCATTTTGACAAGATCTCCAACACCGCTGGCCGAAATGCAGCCCCAAACCATGACAAAGCCTCCATTGTGTTTTACAGATTGCTGTATACCAGTGCTTCCCAAAGTCAAGAGTGCTACAGCCCAAACATCAATACAAGAACAGTAAAGTTTAGTTCAGAGTAATGACTGATATCACAAACTAACCACCTCCTATTACCAGTTTTAATTCACTTTTTATATAAATAAATACATTTATACAAATATGTAACTATGAGTAATTTCAAACTGAATTTCTGTCATTACTGCGGCCCCCCGCAGTACCTTCATGGCCCACGAGGGGGCACCAGCCCAAACACAAGGACTGGACTGAAAATGAGGGGTGAAAGCAGCCAATGTCCAAAGAAGAACTTTGAATGACCTTCAGAAAGACTGGCGAAGTATTGTTCAAGAGCACATAAAAGATTATTGGAAAGTTTGACTCCTTGGGTGGCTCAAGACTTTTGCACAGTAGTGTATATTAAAGCTGCTTTTTAATTAATTTCTTCGATCAGGACTAAGGACTGCTCCGATCACCAATTTCTCCCACACTCTACACTCCCTACACAACATTCAACGTCACTCCGTCGATGTCCAGCTTCAAACTCATTATCCTGTCTGACACTGTCGTCACCTCCACAGCACTATTCACACACTCTTCCTTCAAGATTACTCCCACTCAAGTTCCCCTCCTATCTACACCAGTGCTCTTGGCCTTGCTTCCCTTCCACCTGATCTCCTACACACACATCTACCTTCCTTCTCTCCATCATAGGCAACCTTTTTTTCACATTTTAGTCAAACAAACAGCTACATTTGGTAGAAAAAGCTTTAGCCCTTTAGCAAAGATAACTGTACTCAAATCTCAGCCATGCCAGCAAATGAACTGATGCCAAAAAAAGAGGGCTTCATAATGTGTTTTCTTTTTTGTGTTGTCCTGTGAAGAGGAAATCACAGCACACCTCTTCACAGGACAGCACAAAAAAGAAAAGTAATGTTGTTTTAGTGAAAACTCTGTCTTTGATATTTATATTAACATGAGCTGTTTTAGCTCTGTGGAAGGAAAATGCAAAGCCTGCCTCTGTCATCTCACCCACTTCCTCAATGACTGACGCCATTGCTGAGTAATCATCTGGACCAAAAGAGGTAGTCAAAAACTTTTGCTCAGACACTTCTGTGGGTAACACAAACGTCATGTTGTGTAGACACATCCCTAACCAGTTCTTTATTTCCCCAGGTGGATGGTTCTAATGCTCTGGATCTGCTTAAGGAAAAAGTGGCAAAGGAGAGGGAAGTGAGTCTCTATGTCCGAGAAATGTTGGAGCAAGAAAGACGAGAGAAGGCTTTACTCCAGTCTGTACTGGAGGAGGCCTTGAAAATGGGAACTGTGGCCAGAGCGGCTCCTGGGGAAGCATTGCAAAATGAGAAATTATCCACAGCTACTGTTGAACGATCTCTGGCTCAGGAAGTCAGATGCTGCATCTCTTAAAAAGAAGTTGCTAAAGGAAAAAGCTGACAACGCAGCTCTCCAGAAGTCTGTGAAAAAGAGAAACCTCATCATTTCTGACCTGTAGGGTAAACTTCAGCAAAGAGAACAGCAGCCAGGCTCCGCTCACATCCGAGCTCAAAAGTTGTGAAAAAGTAAAGAAGCAGCTCAAGAAGAGCTTAACGCACTGTGAGAGAAAGCTGAAAGAGCAAGTAGCAGCAAATGACAAGCTCACACAAAGAAATAAAACAGCTTCAGCAAAAACACTCGCAAGTCTTACACAGACTTCGACAAGATGTTCAAGCTAAAGACCAGCAGCTGCTCGTGCTCTAAGGGAAGGTGAAGCACATGTCTGTAGACTTAGTCAAAGACAAGAGCAAGATCCGGAAGCTGGAACTCTGCAGTGGCTCAAACCCTGCAGCAGCGCACCGCTGAGGAGCAAAGTGTTCGGCTGATCCGGGAGACGAAGGCACCTCTGAACATCGAGGAGATGAGATTGTCTGTGGCCGCAGAAAAGGCTGCCATGACCAAACTGACAGAAAATCTCAAACAGGAACTGGAACAGACGTCAGCCCTGAGAAGTCACATGGAAACACTGAAAGCTTTCGTTAGGACTGTTACAGCATCCCAAATAGATACAGTGTGTCAACTTGTTGAAATTTAAAACCTATGCACACAAATATGCAGCCCTGCGACAGGCTGGTCACCTGTCCAGGGTGGACCCTGCCTCTCGCCCTATGGCAGCTGGGATAGGGTTACTTCAATAAAACTTTAAATGGCATATATTCAGATCAGGTCTTGATTTTTTTTACTGTTGTATTCCTGCTGCATTCCTACTGCTGTTTTCTCAAAGAGTTTTTTTTCCTCAAATTCTTAGAAACACAAGATTTTCCCAGTGCTGAGGAAATTCCAAGAATGGCCACGCTTTCTAAGAATTTCACCTGAATGTTAGGACTAAATCCTGGTAGAGATAAAAGTCATTCACAAAGCATCTCGGCCCTTAGTCACGCACAGAGTCAGCTCTATGACATGCACACACACACAAGTGCTGTCGATGATTGTGTTCTATGATTTTTGTCGATTTCACAACACAAAAGAATGCATCACAGCGGCAGGATCAACCGCACCTCCTCACTGAAGTAACAGTTTTAGTCTCTTTCTTGCTCAGAGCCACCCTGAGAAGTTTCCCAAAATGCTCTGAAGCTCCATGCTCATCTTTTTAGGCTACATAAGGAGCTCTTTGAGAGAACTGTCTGAATGATTGTGAATACAGGCCCCAGTTTGTTTCCTGTCTGTCCTGGGAAGGCTTTTACTGAAGGCTGTGTTCATATCTTATCCAGACCCCGATCTATAGATGGGACTGTTCACAGTATTTATGTAAATCTGTCGATTCATAAAAAGAAATGTCTAAAATCTATGATCTAATGTGCCGCAAAACAAACCAATTTGAAACATAACTTTCAGAAATTATTAGTTTAAAATATTTATCCTATTCACCTGTACTGCCCCGACCCCCCAAAAAAGGCACTGTTGCTCTTCTCATATTACTAATATATAAATATTTAATTATAAATGTCTCCTACAGACCCCCCCCCCTCCCCCAGTATGATAATCTGTTGGGTAAAGCCTTTGTGGCTGCAGTTCTATCTTTGAACATTAGATGGCATCAGTGAGTAATGGCAGCAGTGGTTTCCTTCCTTCAAGGCTCAGTACAAAACATTACATGTGTGTGAACACAGATTTGAAGACAGTGTTTATCAGTTTGCCTGAGCTTTAGATTTTAGTTAATATTTTGGTTCTTTTCCTTTAAGGGAATTTCATCTGGTTTTGCTAATAGCAAAGGATGTATGAACGCAGTGTCAATAAATACCTGGTGTTAATGTTTCTGATGAAAGGGCAGAGGAGCTGTGTGGATACAGGGGATCCGGTGAGGCCTGTGGACACACAATACTAAAGGGCTGTTTACTGTGACTAAAGGAATGCAGTTTAGCAGTCGTCAGGGCGACTGGCTGGCTTTGTAGCGAGGTCTCTGAGACAAACAGGAAGTAGAGTGAGAACTGAGAACAGCAAGTGAAACTGAAACAGCAGTTAGTGCTCTGGTTTAACTGAATGAGCTGTGAATGTGTAAAACAAAGCAACATCTGCTGCTCCGACAAAAAGGCTAAACCACAAACACACAAAGTATTTTCCACTAGGCGCACACGCTCTGCTTGTTATTCTCCTACACTCGTTACATGCCCTTACTTGCGCGAGTCAGCAGCAAACCTTTAATTCTTATCACAGAAGCTGAGCTCCGAGCCAACTCCAGCTCCACTTTTCTCACTCAGGAAAGCCCTCACTTCCAGAGGACTGTGTTTTTGCCTGGCACTCTTATCTTAACAGCAGTAGAGATATGCAAGCTGTAAAAACCTGACTCTGAGCTTTCTGATAAACTGTCAGCATTACAAATTTCTTTTACAGGTCATAAATGAGGCCGGAGAACTGGGAATAAATACAAAAACAAAAAAGGCTTTATTCAGATTTACATGGTGATTCACATGGATTCTTAATGTACAGAGAACAAACAGTGGTGACAGGTTGTGGTGAAAGCCTCTTTGCTGCATTGCAAGAAGCAGAACAGTGATCTGTTTTTTTTTTTGTCTTTCTTTCTTTTGAACTGACTGTTGCCCTTTATGGTAATGCGCTAAGTGCAAAAGAGTAAGACACACCTCTGGTTTAAGTGATCAGTGGCTCTGAATCACAAAAACACAAAACAAACAAACTGAAAAGATAAGCAAAATACGATAAGATGCCATAAACTCTCACTGCTTTTTGGTTGTAATGACATTGCAACAACTTTGCAGAAAGAAACACTACAGAAAAGTGCACTTTGGGTACTTAAACCTGGTCAGGCTTTTTTTTTTCTTTTTTTTTTTTAAGGCAATGCAAAACAGGGAAGAGATGTTAGACCAGAAGTACTGAGGAACTGGGAGACTACTATCAAAACAGCAGTCCAATTAATATGGCACATTCACATCATCACCTCTATGCCTCATTACTTCACTTAGGAAGTGTCTGGCCAAATGGGTTAAAACAAATTCACAAGGTTCAAAATAAAAGGGTAGTTGTTATGGCTGCAGGGGGGAATGTGTGATTAGTAGTATTAAAAGGCTTTAAATGTCACCCTTGTGTTGAAGACTGTTACAGAGAGAACTATCAGCAAGTATAACAGAGAGAAATCGGAAGCAATCTGTCACTGTTTGGATTTGTGCTGCTCTGGCAATAAAGGCACGTGAGAGATTTGCTATCAAGCGAGCCCAGAGCCCTCCGATTCAGCGAGAACCATAAATAAATTCACCATGATCGTCATGTGCATCCAGTGTTACAATACTCCAGGAGCACTGCAGACTCCTGCTTTCCCTACTGTTTTCCTACTTGAGATCTGCTGAGCTGTGCTTTAGCCTGCTAGCTGCCAACACATCTTTCAGCATGCTGAAAACATGCTCCCCGCAGTTTGGAAGTGAGGGGTCAGTGATTCTCAAGAAGACTTGAAAATAAACAGCTGGGATTGCAGTTCATCCTTCTGTGAGCTTTTTTTTTTTTTGCATTCCAGGAGCTCAGAGTCATCTTTCATCTTCAGATGTGGAGAATTTGATATGCAAACTACTGTTAACATAGTCAGAGTAGTGTTGGGCATCATGGAAAAACAGGATGGACTCGTGTTGCAACACCTGCGCGCCTACGTTAGCTGGCAACGAGGACTGGAATACTGCAGACACACACGTAGAGTAGGTAATTCCTATTCTTAGTTATTATAAGACACACACCTTACATATCCTTTAAATTCACTGGATTATTCTTCACACTGAGTTACTTAAAGGCCACTGCAACTTAATAAGTTAATTTTATTCTTGGATTCTACTAGTAACTTGGCATGATTTAGAGTTAAAATATTTTTCTTTACTTTATATTGGGCCTTGGTGCAGCCCCTCAGCTCATGCTCTGAAACGAGCAGGTTTAGCTCTTTTTTCCCCTTTTAGGCTAACTTTCTCCTCATTGGAATCGGCAAACGAAAGATGTGATCAGCGTGTGGGTGGGAGGCCTGAGACAAGCACATCAGGGAAATCCACCTATAACTTCTATGGCATTCATTGAGAGCCAAGAGTAGGAAAAAACTGTCTTAACGGGTCCCCTTACAGAGAGTCAGATGAAGGAAAGCCTACTTTTCAGTGCCTCTGTCTTTTCCTCTAACACAAAGTACTTAAATCCTTTGTTGTGCTTCATCCCTCTGTGCTTCCTGTAGTGCGTTCAGCTGCCTCAAGACCACTAAATTCCTACGTGCCACCTGCACATGTCAGCAGCAGGCTAAAGCACAAACAATTTGAATCCAGCTACGCTATCAAAGGCACATGCAATCAATAAGAGTTATCCCTCACCCCACTCTCTCTCACACACTCACACACACACACATGCTGTCTGTAAGGTGCTGAAGCAGCGTGCAGGCATACGGAAGTATCAGCTATGTACATTATTAATACCAGTGGGCAGAGGAGAGAAGACATGTTCACAGTCTGTCAGTCAGTTCATCTTTGTGTGTTTGTGTGTGTGTTTGTGTGTTGGTGAGTACTTTGTCCTGAGGTCTCCAAACAGAGACACACACAGAGACACAAGCCTGCAGGGCCTCATGATGATTGTCATTCCCTGCACAGATAAAACAACAGGCCTGTGATTCCTTTTCTAACTGCTTTGTCAAAACAGATGAATTTTCCAGTCATTACTTATGAACACGTGCGGTTTGCAACCATGTGTCCCCAGTAGAGCTTTTGGTGGCAACACTTGAGCGCGCACTATGCATGATAAGGACTGCTGATTGGAAACTTCGCCCGTCCTTAAAATCACAACACAGTTGATGAATAAGAGGATGTAGGGTTTTCCAAACATAAAGACTATACTTGGGCATGCTGCCCAGGTATATTTGTCACTAGCTTTTTATTTTTTTAAATCATCTTTTCTCACTAACAGGCTCATATTGTTGAAAGTCAGGTCACTGCTAACCAGCCAGCCTGGGCCCTCCCTGCCACATGTTTCCCTACTGGCAGACTGAGCAGTTGCTGTTGTGGCTTTACAGACAGGATTTCATCCTGCGGTCAGACTTCAGCTCCACTGTCTCGGACTGCTGATTTAACAGACTTAATTTAAAATACACACCGAGCAATAAAACCATGAAGAACTCCTGAGAGATAAAAGCACATTTTTCCTTCACAGGTAAAAGTGGCAATATTCCTTCACTGCCATCTACTCAAGTGTTACCACAAAGCAGTGGGGGGAACCATCAACTGGTGACACAGGGGGTCAGCTGTATTCTAAAATAGTGGGACAACAGCTGAGCACATGGTTCTATTCAACCCACATGTTTTGCAGTTAGTATGGTGCACTTGCTCCTAAATTTGATACTGCACATAGGTCTGCAAACGCTCCAGACACGGAAGCTGACAATTTACATCACGAAGACGTGCAGGAAGTAGATAAATGAGCTTAAGTGCTCATCGCTTTGTGCCCAAGTCAAGCGACCTCCTCAAATGAAAGGAAAAACAGAGAAATGCTGGCCCAGACAGACGTTGGGAGAAATCAGATTTTTTTGGAGGTGTGTCCCTTTTTAGGCCCCACATGGCTCTGAGGGAGAAAAACATTTTCTGTCTTTCCTATGGACTGGAAGCAGTGATGCAACTCCCGCATCTCAGGTCAAGAGGAAGTGACATCAGAGGTTTTCATAATGACACTTGCGCGCATTTCATGGGTGTGACTGGCTGGTGTGGATCCGAGAGAGTTCTGGTTGTGGGTCGGCGTCCAGCCGTCGGTGTGGTAACTGATGAGCGGGGCGGGGTCTCGTGTGCTCGTCACCCTGAAGTTGGGCTTGCTTTGACTGACGAAGGTCGCCATGCCAGGAAGAGAACACGGGGGAATCCTGAGAACTGATGTGCTGTAGTCCCGCCTCCAAACTGCACCAATACCCTGGAAGTCAAAAAAGGAGAAGACGAAGAAGAAGTTGGCATAGGTGCATAACAATACAAAGATGTTGGGGTGAAAATTTGTTCAAATACAACACATAAGCACAAAGCTGAAACAGAAAGTGGGTCTCTATTTCCACTTCAAATGTTTTCAAATGTCCACTAATCACTGTTTGGCAATTTAAGAAATAATGGAAAAGGAAAACACTTTGTGATGATGGGGAAACTACATTATAACCCTGCTTTAAAATACGCACAGGCAACAGTAACACACTCACATTTATTTAGTGCTTTTCTGGTCTTACTGACCACCAGTCACATTTTAACACATTCATACATCGCTCTCTTCTATACACACCTCATGTACCTCACATTAATTAGAATCACCAGTTAACCTAACGTGCATGTTTCTGGACTGTGGGAGCAAAGCGGAATAACCCGGTGGAAACCCACACAGGTACAGAGAGGACACGCAAACTCCACACAGAAAGGCACCACCTGGAATTTGAACCAGGAACCTTATTGTTCTGAGGTGACAGTGCTAACCACTCACACTTCCTGTTGTATTTATTGCTACAAAGGTTTTGGAACCATTCAAAATGTAATCTGTGTCTGGGACCGTGTGTGTGTATGATTATGCACGCACATGACAAGTAAGATATTTGAATTGTGTGTTGCTGCCTGTAGTCATGTGCATGCCTACATGCATGTTTATGTGAGTTTATGATAAACACATTATGAATAAAGAGCAGAGCAGTAAACTGAGTGTGTGTGTGTGTGTACACTCTGGGTAGATTGGACTACAAAGGACAGCCTTGTATCAAGCTGTTAATATTTGAAAGTGGCAGTTCCTGACAAGGCCCTCCCTTTTCTCACTCTCACTTAACATTACAGGAATATGACACACACGACACCACACATGCACGCACACACCCCCACCCTCTGCCAACTCTTTGAGGCCAAACTTCAGTCTTCACCTGTAGCTTTAAAACTCATACTGGCGCTCACAGAAGTAGCCACACAAGCACACACACACACATACACACACACACACACACACACACACACACCCTGTAGAGCTGTACGGGTGAAACAGGTAAAAACCTGTTTGTCTGAAAATCAGACCAGTTAATGATTCAATCATTACTCTCTCCTCTGTGCGTATAATCAGAGACTAACCTCTTTGATGGCTTCTGTATCACTGTCTGTGTCGCTGCCTGTTCAAATAGAGACATGTACAAAAGTGTAAGTCATCCTTAGCTCACACACACATACACACAAATCAGAGGGGAAAACACATACAGAAAAATTACGCTGAGTTAAACTGTGATTTACAGCAGGAAACCACATTGACAATGCTGACATCCCTCAGTATTGTTCTAAAGAAAAGAAGAGATGCACGAATGACGCCCGTTTGCACCCTGACTCATACAGCAATGGTGCAACTTAAGAAATATCAGAACAGACAAGAAGCAGAAAAAGGAAGATGAAGAGCTCTGATACTGCACTACAAACTGAAAGAGCCAGCTCTGCCTGAATGACTGGTTGGGAAAGAAAAAATGATAGCTACACATTCACAGAGATGACAGTCAGATCTGGGGGGGGGGGTAATGAAAATAGAAATGGCAAATCAGAGGCTCAAGCATCAACAATCTCATAGCCTCACAAATAGTAGAAGTTACAGATCTGCATCGGTCAGCTCCTTTGTCTTTTTAGCTCTCTAAAGATAGGACGGTATAGAAGGTGCAGGTGGATGATGTAACCTGGGACAATGTAGTGACTGATATCAGCAGTTCATCGGGTTGCCTTTTGAATCGCACAGTTCAGATTTTGATGGCTGATCTGACCTTGACAGCAAGGTCAACTTGTGCCTGTATTTGTCACCGCTGATCTAAAAAGGCTACTGTGTGGTCAAAGCTCATCTGAATACAGAGCAAACAGCACCTGCTTCTAAGAGCCTGTTCCTCTCTAACTAACCTATTTAAGGTTCTCCTTATAACATAATGTGAGGTGAGATGTCCTGTGCTGTCTCACCGCAGCATGAAGACACAGGAGAGATCTGCAGCGGGTACGGGTGGGAGGAGCTAACAGTCTGCTCCTCGTTCTCAGTGGTCACTTCGATTGTCTGACAGACAAACGGCAGCTGTTCACTGGTGATCACATGGTCTTCAGTTGGACTGTGGATCACTGAACAAGAACAGACAGGAGTCAGGATGTGTGGGTTCATAATGATCTGTGATCTGTAATGACCTTATATCTGAGCAGAAAAGTAAACATATGCCTCTTCTCCAAGCATTTATCTGAGTGAAAAGGTAGCTGGTATGCTCCCTGTTGACATTTCCTAAAAATAGATGATGCTGCAATCATAGACAGAGGGTTTAGTTATTGTATAATGTGTGCGTTCATGCTTCTTCTGATGCAACACCCTCAGCACTGTCACTGTGCTACAAAGGCACCATGCAAATAAAATCACTCTGCCTCATCTCCTTTGTGATCTCAAGCACAGCCCAAAAGCACAAACAGGCCACACACATACAGACACTCACACACACCAATGGGAAAATAATGGGGGAAGAAGAAAAAAAAAGACGCTGGTGTGATACCTGACGCGCTGTCTGACACTATCAGCTCCAGGTCTTCCTGCTTGATTATTCCCTGTTTGGTATAATCAACAGGTCCAGGAGATGGAGAAGCAACCTGTCGGTTTCAAGAGAAAAAAAAAAAAGAAATTTATAAATGATAGAAGTCATTAACTGTCCATCTTATAAACTTTATTTTCATTACACATAACTGATGCAAGTAAACATGTGAACACAACTGGTAGGACAACATGCCAAACACCTCACCACACAGGAGAGAAAGAAAGAAAAAATACAATAGCTAAAAATAAAGTTGATGCTACTTAAATCCTACAGTGCCTTGCCTCACTGTCTTTCTTCTGCTCCCAGCATTAACAGTGAGCTTAGAAAATGAGGCTCACTAGTCACTAATTTCAGCTGCCAAGCTTCTCAAAAAACAAACCTGACTCTAATACAAACCTGGAAAACAGAACAAGCAAGAAAAAACTCCAAGCACTTTCTTAGCGACAACATAAACAAGCAACAAAGATTAACTTGCTAGCTGCGAGCAATAAGCCATTCACCCACATTAGCAGTTAAGCTAATGTTAGCTAACATAAGCTGGGGAAAAAAAGCCAGTTTTATCTATTGAAGCCAGACAGGAAAATCATATTACAGGATTTCATTCATTCAAACTGAGTTTTTCCCACATTATAGCATTTGGTGTTACTAACATTGCCACTGGCAAAAATGAGACTGAATAGAAATGCTAGTTGGCTAGCATGCTACATTAATTCCCCAGTTAGCATGAGCCAAAATACTAACTTACAAAATAAAGTCACAAATTGCTGATTTTATCCAACAGTAAATGATGTAATGCTTTCACAGTAACAGCCAACACAAGGCTGGTCAGCAAGCCAGCTGCAACTTAGCTAGAGTGTGTGGCACTGAGTGCTTTTTCATGTCCAAGTCAGCTTTATTGTCTATATACTGATACTCCAGTACCCAGTGTGCAGTGCAGGACAGGGTTGTGCATCTCTCACCAGTTTTGGTTGAAGGTGGTTTGCAACCTGTGTGCACACGATGCACAAGTCATGTGATTTGTGCATCATGTGCACATGATTTGCACATCAACACCAGCACAGGGTACACAGATCGCTTTTAAACACTGTCCGCAGTGTTTGCGACTATAAAGGATGTATTTATGTTACAGGACCACATCTGCTCATCCAGTTTGAGAGACGATATGGATATCAAACTAGTAAAAACATAAAGGGATTTAATAAGCATGTTCCTCAGAAACGAGCTGCTCTGAAAGAGAGCATACTCAATTACAGCCTGATAACGGCATCATTTTTAGCATATAAACACACAGCTTTCCAAAATACACTAACCAAATAACACCAACTCCCACCTCATAAAGTGCATGTCTTGCTTTTTATTCCTATTTAAAATCCCTGTTTAACACACTAAACAGCATGAGCCTGTGACGCTTTGTGATTTCAAATTTTCCAACTCATATTTCTGACTTTGCTCTTTCACAAAGCAAGGATAAAATAATTGCTGCATTTTTTTTATACGTCCTCTTCCCGTTTCTGGAAGTGCAGCTGCAAAATCCGTTGGCTCATCACAACAGCAGCAGCTACCGGCTGAACTTCTCTGACAGACAGAGCTAACTTCTGACAGACTGTGTAGAAACCGCACCTTCTTTTCCTGGTAAATTTCGATGTCGTGTGGGGACTAAAGCAAGAGTTGATTGTTCAAAGCCAGAAAATGTGGCAGATTGCCAGCTCAAAGGCTACGTGTCATTTCCAGAAACGTTTTTCTTTGCCTTGGCAGGAAAAGGTGGTAACAACACTTCTTAGTAAACCATCTCTCTTATGCCAAACAAGTTACCAAACCAGCCAGGAGGAAAAGCTGCTTATCAGCTGCAGGTTAAAGTTTAAAACAATTGAGTTAGTCCTGATAAATATGATGTGTGACATTCCCAACATGCTGCTGGTCAGCAGCACTGCTGCAGAACCTCTATCTAGAAAGCCCACTTTCCTCTTTCTGTCCTCTAAATCCTATTCTAGCAGTGGTGTGGTCTCCATTTGGTATTTTTATCTACCTCTTTATTTCCTTTGGACTTCCCATCCTTGTCTGCTTTCTTCTTTCCTAGAAAGAAGAAAGGTATATTTAGACGAGTTTCATGAATGAATGAGGAAATATAATTCAGTTTCGAGAAAGAATGATAAAGCCATGAAAGAATTTATGACGTCAGCAGCGGCGCTCACCTTTCTTGGCATTTCTCCTGAGGAGGAGAGCATCTTATAAACCCGAAAGGCATTAGTTCCCTTTTTGATGCTTTTATCCTTTACCTCCTCGATATCCGGCAGGCTGTTCATGGCACAGCGAAAATTAGCCTTCCATGTCTTTGGATCTGGACGGTCAACACCCGGCTGGTATTTACCTGATACAGGTGCAAGAAGAGGAAAAAAAGATATCACAAAATTGTCTTTTTGTTCGTAAAGTTGGCTGACTTCATAGAAGATCATCATCACTATTGGGGTAATTATCTATGGCCCTGTCACTGTTATCAGCATACATACTGAAGCTTGTGGACAGCACATTATTTAAAAAAAATAGTGTTACTTGGTTCGTTTTTGCTATTTCTTTTTACACCAGCTTTATTATTTGGCATTTTCATTTCAAATCAACTGAAATAAAAAAAATAAGTGAAATATAAAACTTTTTGTTGTTACATAAATTAATTTAATACAGTACAATCGGTCCACTTATTGGCCCGAGAACTGAGAGCAAGTGCCGGCACCACCGACATCATTTCACCTGCTTATAGCTGGAACTGTAATAAAGTAGCATTTCTCTATAAGGAAAGATTAACTTGAAATATTTAAACAATGCAACAACTTCCCTAATATTATCAACCAAAGAGGTCATGTGACTGGTTCACTTTGTTTGTTAGCAGGATTACTCAGAAAATTACAGACGGATTTGGAGGAGGTTGGGGGTTGGCCCAGCTTGGAAGTGATTAACTTTTGGTGTTAATCTGGATCTGGATCCAGGAATTTTTAGAAGGATTCTTTACCACTATAGGGCAAAATTGGACATTTTACATCATATCTTCACACACACAGACCAAACTCAAATTTTAAAAAGCAGTGGGAGACGTCATCTTACAGTCTTGAAAATGTCACAAACTAATCTGGATCCAGGGACTCAACTAACGGACTGGATGACTATTTTAGGGAAAATGAACAAACAAGAATTTGTTCATGCTAATGTGCTCCTCTTTAAGTAAATCACAACTTGTATTCCATTTTTAGGGATTGAGATAAACTGTGGAAAAAGATCTTTTTTGAATTGTTTTGGGGCATGCCAGAAAATGTCTTGGAGGAAGCTCTCCGGCTGGGGGAAGAGTAACTGAAGGGCACACTACTACAAGCAATATCAAAATGAGTTATTTTGTAAATCAAAACTCTCTGAGTTGAGACACAGAAGCGTGGCAGGCATGAAAATGAAAAACGCTAAAAAGCAGAAGCAGCAAGCAGAGGCTATAGCTAAATCTCTGCAATACCAGTGTGTATGGCCCATCTCATGAAGAGGGGAGCATCCTTCTCCAAGTCCCAGCCATGACGGGCAGCGTGCATCCAAGGGATCTGGAAGATTCTCTTCTCCTACAGACAATTTACATATTGTCACATCTTGAATTACAATGTTTATCTGTTTGCATGTGGTGTGGTGTGGTGTGGTGTGTGTGTAAGATGATTCTCACTTTGTTAACCCATTTCAGTCCCGGAATCTGACAGGATTCGATCTGCTCCTCCAACCAGGGCCTCATCCTCATCCTCTCTACTGGCATTGTGGTCTGTAAAGCCACAAACACAGACACACACAATTATTGTAGATTGCAACATCTGAATGCGTGACCACAGGTGTGAGGACATGGATTCAAACTGAACTATTCAAAGATTTTTTTTCCTACATTACAGCATACTAGCAAACCCACAGGAATCACACAAACATACACATACACACACTACCATCACTACAGTATGATGCTATGACACATCACATTGTGAAACACCATTCTAAGGGCTCAATTGAACTGTAAAACGTCCAAATATTTATGATTACTTGTATATGCCACATAGATGCTGACGCTCTCAGAGCCCTACATGCAAAGCTTCAAGATCTGTCCACTCGTTTAGGAGGAGATAGGGAACATACAGACATGCATGCGCTACGATCACTCTAGCAGATTGTGTTGACGTAATAAAAGAGGCAAATTACAAACACTCAAACATGTGGTCTACTGTGGCAGTCACTGTGCCGAGAAGAACCAAAACAGCTTGTTTTACACACAACAAACTGAACTGTGAATCATCCAAATCTACTCAAGTGGAGGTGGAAACGAGCACAATGGGCCCCCTCCAATGTTCTTTCTCATGCATAGTCATTTTTTCTGAGCAAACTAAAGAACACAGTTGAATCAGATGTGTGTGGTTGTAAAGATAAAACTCTTGGCCAGGTTTGGCTCTTTAATATGTGCTGTAAAGCAAAGAAGCCATAAAACACTGCTCACAAATAAAAATGTCTGCTCATGTTGGTAGCTGTGGGCCACCCCTATCCACAGTCTCGAACTGTTTGTTTGAGGAAATGACACCTTAAATCAAACACTTTGGAGCAAGAGGACACCAGGAAAAAAACACCTAGAAGAAAACGAACACAGTGTGCCGAGTTCAAAACCATCACAGAAAACTTTAGCCAGCCCACCACACTACATTTGGTTTAAGGGCAGGGTGATGATCTCTGCACACAAATGTGATCAAAGTCCGGTAGGGCCAACACTCCCTGCCAGCACAGCGCCTCCCCAACAGGTCAAACAGGGTGAAACTGCACAGCATAAAATCCAAAATATCAAACAAGGTTGAACCTTCCAGCTGCACTTGGCTCGCTGCTCAGTACAAGATCAGAAAATCACTATGGGGAAATACAAGTCTAAAAAAGTACACACTGTACAGCACAAATGCCACACACATGCCCGCGTACCATTTCAATCCAGCCACTGGTGCTCTAAAAGGAAAACTAAACAAACCGTGCAAATACTAATGACAAATCTCAAGGCAAATGACTTCAGCAAACACATACTGTTATTTAACACAATTGCAACAGGGGGCGCTGCACTGGTGTGTGCAAACAAACTGTGCTGAGTGTTTAGCAAGTAGACAAACACGACACCAGACTTTGGTGGTCTCCCGAAGGGAGGCGGCAGCCTCAGTCGCTCCCATCAGACTGAATGACACACAGCATCGGTCAGAAATCATTCTCACAGGTTAGTTACAGTCACAGCAACAGCAGCAACGCGGGGCAGGAAATGAGTCTGTTAATTCACAAATGAAGCTGTTTTAGTGCCACAGGTCTGTAACAACAGCACATTCATATTCACAAATATGAGCATCTATTTGTTCTTAACTTCTATCTGTGGATATTCATATTTTCTTCACTCAGATTCATGCATTCTAACATTGAATATATTTTTAAAAAGTTTAAGTTTTATGTCAGGGTACATGATACTGACAGAAAACAAATCCTAACAGATAGTTCTTGGTTTCAGAAAAGGGGACCCAGTCCTATTAACTCAGCACCATGTGCCTCATGTTTCCATTCAGTTTTTCAATGAGTGGCCCCTGGCAGATTGTGTGTGAGTCCAGAAAAAAAGTGCTGCCCACCCAGAGTGAGCACATGGTGTGAATGTGTTTGGATAACCAGTTTGATTGATGGAACAAGGAAAAGATCATAATCATAATTCAAATGAATGCGTTTAAATCATGAACTTAACCTAAACTGATTTCAGACCAACACGCTTGTCATCGCAGTATGTACCAATTTGTTGTTTTCACTAACTGCACAATGAGGAACATTACTGATAGTT
The DNA here is from genome assembly GCA_024447675.2 of Pterophyllum scalare. Taxonomy (NCBI): domain Eukaryota; kingdom Metazoa; phylum Chordata; class Actinopteri; order Cichliformes; family Cichlidae; genus Pterophyllum; species Pterophyllum scalare. Next base: position 49,492 of record JAMQGT020012469.1, on the reverse strand, counting down.
ATGATAAATTGGAAACAAAGGCTTACAGGAGATTAAATATGCATTTACACGTTTGAAAATATTTATAAATTTAATGTTATAACCTAGTATTTTTTTTATTATTTCTTCAATGTATACCACATTTATTTTTATACTCCTAAACCTAATAAATAACCTGTAATGGGAGTTCAAATAATAACGCTTATAGTTTTCCATTATAAATGAAACGCACTGAGACCTGAATACTGTTCGCTCCTCAGTCCCACTGCTACGTACATAATAACGCAGTTAACACACAATTACAAACAGATAAATCCGGGTAAAATTGTCAACTTAAACCAGCGTATTTTGCAGCAGGAGGACGCTAGCAAATATTAACAAATCCCAGATAAACAGCCGCATTAGCGCTGACTTTGCGTCGTTTGTAACGTGTTTATTCTGGAGTCAAGTTTGATGAAGCAGCGTGGGTCAAGTCAGAAGTTTATCGCTCTGTGTTTGTCTACCGTCTGCCACCGAGCTAAACCAAAACAACAAATTCAAAAGTGAAAATAAATCCCATACCGAGTCATCAAACGCGGAGACGAACTGCACAACTACTTTCACTTGAGCTAGGGATCCGTCATGTCGCCCTGTAGGAAGTCAGTGTGGCAGGGGCAGCGCAAGGCAGCGGCGTTAATATGCGGAAATCAAACGTTACCTGTTAGGTTTGGACGGCCTCTGGCTCCGCAGTCCCGCTGTCGGAATAACAAGAGCAGCCAAAGATGGGCAGGTTACCGCGCTCGAGGTTTTAAGTTGAAAAGGGAAAGCGTGGTCGTCGTTTATTTCTGTTTCTGCATTCAGACCGAAAGCAAAACAACGGGAGCTTCGGGAAGTGGGGGGCCCAGCTGGAAATCCCCCTCCTGCTCTCGTGCTCTCGCTTTGCGTCGGTCTCGAGCGTCGTGAAGTCTCGCGTGCGCGCACACAAGGGGAAAAAAACAAACTGAAGCGAAGATGCCTCACTCCGCTATCACATTCAAGACCAGCCTGGATGCTCGGAGCTTTTCTTTACTTTCTGGGGGTATTTATTCGGCAGACCGCACATGAGTAGTTCAGTGCCTGGCTGAAGATGCTAGTGTCCTAGCCAACGGCAGCAAATGCCTATTTAAATATATTTGAACAGGTCGAAGGAACGCGCCGGGGAAATGAGCGCCTCTTTCGGAATCTCTTCTTCTGAAAACATAGACGATCTTTGAGCTGAATTTCATTTTCACTTCCTCTATCTCTCCCTCCGTCGCCCCCACATCTCCCCGGGTGCATCGTCCTCTTTCTGCGCCGCTGCAGCTGGAAACGAAACTAGAAACTTCTCACAGGCGTTTAAGAGATTTGACAACAGAACACCTGCAGTTCTGTGGAAAGGGCGCATTTTCATGTTTCTCCCTGTAAGTGTGTAGTTGTGAAGATGGGTTCCAAAAGCTGCAATTTTCGGTACTGCACGCATCAGTTCTTTTTAAAGAAGAATCGAAACTGAACTGTGCGCATTTTCAGATTAAAATGTGTACAAGGCCAATACAGCCCGTGTATGTATATAATGTGTCTTTTTAATCAAAACTTAAGGATAAAGCTTCCGCTAGCACGCTCACAATTAAATACAATTTTGCATAAAAACTGAATTTTCACATCAATTTATGATCATTATAGTTGGTGTCATTTTTGCTACCGGTGACTCACTCACACTCACACGGTTTCTGTTTACACCAAAGAGGAAATAGCTTTGGAAAAAAGGGGGGGGCAAAAAATATGATGTCTGGAAAGCTCAAACCTGCACACACTTGATCCTAAACAAATGGAAACTGTGTCCCAGATCTGGGTGCCAGCTCTGCACAGAGTCAGGGTTATCTCTCTGACACACACACACACAGCTAAGGCTGGGGAGGGGTAACCTATACAAGGAGTTTCTATTTAACGGTAAGGCTCATGTGCCCCACACAGAAGCTGCCTTATATAAAGGATATAGATGGGTAAAAAGAAAAATGGAATAATAAAGAACAGGATCTGCCAAGAGCACAAGTAAAAGTCAAACATGGGGCCTTACTGTCTAAACAGAAAGTCTTATTTCTTTTCTCATTTTCAAAATAAAACTTCCACATTGTCTGATGTGTGCTTCGGGAGTTAAACCAGGTCACAGTTTCAGTTCCTGGAGTCTCTGAGGGGACTGCTGATTCATTAAAGGCCTCTGAGAACCGCACTAAATATTTCTCTGGCCTCCTCTAGTGGTTGTATGCTCACACTATTTGTTAGAGACCTTAAGCCAGTGGTTCTCAAATCCAGGCCTCGAGGGCCGGTGTCCTGCAGGTTTTAGATGTGTCCCTGATCCAACACACCTGAATCAAATGGCTGAATTACCTCCTCAGTATGCAGTCAAGTTCTCCAGAGTCCTGCTAATGACTTCTATATTTGACTCAGGTGTGTTGAAGCAGAGACACATCTAAAACCTGCAGGACACTGGGCCACGAGGCCTGAATTTGAGAACCACTGCCTTAAGCGTATAGTTAAAAGACAAAAGGGGGGTTGCTTCATTCTTGTTTCTATTAATCCAGTCTATTAAAGACAGTCTGTTATATGGTCTGGTCCATAAGTATTTGGATGATGACACAGTTTTTGTAATATTGCCTCTGTACGCCATCGCAGTGGATTTTAAATCAGACAATCAAGATGTGACAGAAGTGCAGACTTTAATTTAAGTGTACTGCATTACATGGTTAGAAATTACTGCCATTTTTATACATAGTTCCTCATTTTCAGAGGCTCAAAAGTAAATGGAAGTTAACAAGCAGTTTCATGGCCAGCTGAGGCCTGTTCCAAGACAAATGAAACATCTGGAGATCATTCAAAGTGTTGAACTCATATTTAGTAGATGTTCGCTGGAGCTCCCAATATGAGGCGCAAAAGGCCTTAAGTCAAGAACTCATGGACGTCACCAAGTGTTGTGGTTACTCACTTGAGATGTTCTGCCAGACCTTTGCTGCTTCACTTCCTGCTTGTCTGTGGGTCTCTCTGCTTTCAGTTTTATCTTCAGTAACTGAAAAGCTGCTTTATTGGATTGACATCAGGTGACTGACTTTTCCAAGAATATCCCATTTCTTTGCCTTGAGAAACTCTTGGGTTGCTTTTGCACAGTGCTGTGGGTCATTATCCATTTGTGCCGTGATGCTCTGTCCTGCCAGCTTTGCAGGAGTAGAGTAGCGCCCTGAATACTCCAGAATTCATCCTGCTACTTCCATCAGCAGTCACATCATCAATAAATACCAGTGACCTGGCTCCACTGGCAGCCATACATGCCCATGCAATGACATTACCTCCACCATTTTAGTATGCTTGAGAACATGAGCTTTTCCTTCTCCATGCTCTTCTGTTCCCATCATTCCAGTAGGCTACACATTAGTCTTGGTTTCATCTGTCCAAAGAAGTTTTTCAGATCTGTGCCGACTCTTTTAGATTTTTTCTGACAAAGTCTAATCTGGCCTTCTTGTTCTTGTGTGTAAATGGTACATGGACTGGTTCTTATATAGCATGTTTCTACTCTACTTGAGCTCTCAAAGTGCTTTATACAACATGCCTCGTTCACCCATTCGTGCAAGCACTTTTTTCTACATTTAAGTGCTTTATATCTAACATTCACACTCCAATGAACTTGGGGTTCAGTGTCTTGCCCAAGGATGCTTTGGCATGCAGACTGGAGCAGCCAGTGGTCGAACCACCAGCCTGCTCCTACTTCCTGAGCTACAGCCACCCAAAACCCTCAAGAAGGTGTCTCTTGAATGGAGACTTTGATAATGAACCATCTACCATATTAATAGTGTTCTTTACTTCAGATGTTGTGAAGCTGTTTTTCTTAACCAAGTGAAGAATTAGCGATCATCCACTATAGTTGTCTTCTGTGATCTTTCAGGTCTTTGGGTGTTGCTGAGCTACTGCCCAGTGTCAGTAGTTACATTAAAATCATTGTCATCCTGCTTTGCATCACCTGTGGCACACCACAAGACTTTGCATTTGGTCAAGGAGAACAAAGATCATTTAGATACAAAATTGTAAATCTAGGCAAGAAAGTAAAAATCTTTGGTCAGCATGGAGACGATACAGGGGATCTGCTTCTTGTGATCAAATTCAGGTGAGTCGTAGGAAGACTCAAAGTACCGTGACACACCGTAGTTGACCCGGGTCATGATCTGCATCAGCTCCAGCTTTCCACTATAGCACTGCAACATCTCACACAACACCTGTATGAACCAGGAGCCATTGGCTGTGTTTCTCCATGAGTAGTAGCCTGTAGGACAGTTGACAGTGTTAGCACTCAAAGAAAATATGGCAGGACAGCAGCAACACTGAGGTGATGGCTCACAATCTATAATCACACAATCTATAATCACACAATCAATCCTGACACCAATAAAATAGCTGGACTGGTGACTGTAACAAGAGGCTGATTTATGGGAGCCATCTCTTTAATTCACTTCAATGTTCACTATGTCAGCGGGAAGCCCAGCAATTTGACAACTCCCTTTGATTCCCTATGGTGACAGCAGTGAGAAAAAACTGACAGGTTTGGTGACAGCTGAACTGGAGTGGGCTTGAGGGGGAAAGAGGAGAGAGGAAAATGGGACATGGAAAAGAAATGAATAAGACAGAAAAGTTGATGCTTGTTCCCCAAAGCGCCACCATACAGTTTGTTAGTTCCTGAAGTCAGGAAACCATCTTAAAATGTAGTGGTCGGCAGATCGATCCGAATATCTCCTCTAAGTTCAATTCGTTGCTCCTGTTCATCGAAAAGGAGACATGCCTGTGCAAACAGCGCTCCTCTCATGCAGGCACGCTCATAAATCATCTCATAAATCTCCCCTACACGACCTGTATTTACTTAGTATAGGATGCCAAAAATGCGCAGTATCACATATCACTACTAAAATTGGCCAGTCTGTCATGGTACTGGGCTTTGACCATGGATTTTGTTAGTTAGTTTTATTATTGTGGTTTTGATTTTTTTCTTCAGGGTTTCTTCTTCTTAATGTTTATTGTGTAAGTCTGTTGTTTTCATTAGTATTCTGTTCCGCTTATGTTCTCACATATTCTCTGTTAGTAGTTAGAGTTTATTTGTTCCGTCAGTGTACCCTCGGTGTGGTTCTTCTGTGTTATTCTTTCTGTAAAGTTCTGGTCTCTGCGTCTCCCTGTTTCAGTTATCGTTTCTCACTTCCTGTTTTATTTTGGTAGTCATTTGTCTCCTGTGTTTTGAATTTAGTGTTCCTTCTCCTGTGTAATCATCCTAATGTGTTTTTGTGAGATTTCTCTTGGCTTGTTAGTCTTTTGGAATTCAGCACCTCTGGATTATTTACCCTATTTTTGTCTTTTTATGGACTTTTCCATCATCTTTGAAATAAAGCTTGCCTTTTGTTCAACTTTGCATTCTTGTCTGCATTTGAGCATTTGAGTCCACTCTTTAGCCAAACGTGGTCTATAAAGAGAACAGAAAGCACTGTTTTACCTGGAGCAGTAGAATAGGCATATAAGAAGTCCGCCTCCACAGGAATCTTCTCAGACTTTTGCTCTGTTACAGCATCGACTTCGATGACTCCGTCATCCAGTGCTGAACCACGGCATGCCTATAAAGGAAGGACATGTATATATTACCAAAGGTCATCTCCCCACTTAGCAGTCTTCTTGGAACACCTCAGGAAACCTGGTTGGGCAGTTATTAGAATTTCAGTGGTCACTGGGAATCAAATGGCTGAATTACATCCTCAGTATGCAGTCAAGTTCTCCGGAGTCCTGCTAATGACTTCTATATTTGACTTCTATATTTGTGTGTTGAAGCAGAGACACATCTAAAACCTGCAGGACACCGGCCCTCGAGGCCTGGATTTGAATAGCTCTGGTTTAAACAGTCTGTTTGAGAAAGCTTAGAAAAATGGTCACGAGCTTTTGTGATCCACTCTGGCTTGTAGTCGCGTTCAATAAAGCGTTTCTCTAAAGCTGTTGACTGAATCATAAAATCTGAATTTGAACTGCAGATACGAACGCGTTTACAAGTAGTTATAACCTCCCAGAATTAACTACACCACACAACAGAATGCTATGCTAAAGTTGAACTGGAGCTAGATGATACCAGTGTGCATCAGAAGATGGTGTAGTGTCCGTATCATCAGCATCATCTTCATTTAACCAGAAGGGCAGGCTGGAAAAAGGCAAAACCACTTGAGGAAATGAGGGTAGCTGAACTATAAATATATTAGTATGTAATGCCTGAATTGCAGGAATGTGAAGACACAGGAATGTGAGGGATTTTCTCACAGAAATGCGTGACAGTGCCACTGTGAACTAACCTGTATGAAGAAGAGCTTTGGTTTCCCCACCAGACTCTTACAGCGGCGTCCTTTGAAGCGCTGTACCAGGGTATCAAGCCTTTCAGGGCCATCTGTGCCATATATCACACCCTCGTCTCCGTGGCTAAGCAGCACACATACAAATGATGCATTGTTCTTGTGGTCCTCTTTGGATGCTGGAAACGCAAAAGAATAAATGGGAAACAAGAAGTTAGTCCAGCTGACTTTAAACAACCCTTTTATACCAACAAATATTTTATATTTCTACAGCACCTCTTTTCTCTCTCTGTCTCAAACACTCTATTTTAGCTCCCGTCTATTAAAGGCCACCCTCCTCATCAGCAATTGGTTTAATTGGTTAAACTGAAGTGAGAAAGCCACAGGAGGAAAACTAGCCTGAGCAGGTTTAAGTCAATTATGGTGTTTAACAGGAATCTGGGGCTGTGCTGGGGCTGTGAAGCAGATGTCTCATTTTACTCACAACACTAAAATAAAGTTTATGATGAGGTGAGAAAACTATGGTCTGGAAGTTGTGTTGTTCACCTGGGATTGTAGTTAAATCATTTTAGAACCTGGTAACGACCAAGTGTGTTTTTATTATATCCCGATAATAAAGACTTTAGAGTTGAAACTTTTGAATTTCTCAGGTGTGAATGGAGGTGGTGTTTACCTCATGCAGAAATTCATTCAATAAATCCAACACTTCATCACAATCAGCTGACAAACTGGACTTTTCTCAACACAGAGGTAAACCTGAATGACTAAAACTCTTCTTACCACTTAACATTAATTTATTCATCTGAGCCACAGTCTGGTCATTGAACTGTTGAATCTTATAACCCAGCTTAGAGAAGGTCTGCGCAACATTGGCACCATCAACATCTGTCCCACTACGAGTCTTCAGCCCTACAGAGACACACAGGCAGAAAGGCAGTGCACTTTAAATGTCAGCATCTTCAGTACAATTTAAAAGAACAGGACATGTATCCTGACTTCACCCTGATACTGGAGTGTGAGTCATGAGACAGGCTCCTTTAGGTCATCGCTTTTCCAGTAGCTATGTCTTTTTAATCAAGTGTTTATGCTAACTATCACAGCATGGTTCCTCTCCACTGAAAAATAGCAGTAGTAAAATCACAGTTGCTTCTATCCAGCGAACAATGTTGAAACCAAAATGTGTGCACATTCAAAAATGGCTGATGTGAACTGAAAGAACTGCACCATAGAGGGGCAGATGGGAAAGATTTTTTCCATATCCAACAGTTGTTGAGTCAGACTATGGTTAGTATTTACAAAAAAAAAATGCATGTGGTCCTCACAGTGAATTGGCTGGGGTTCTATACACCTGGCTTTAATTATTATTATTCTTCTTTTGACTGCTCCCTTTAGGGGTCACCACAGTGGATCATCTGCCTCCAACTTACTCCATCCCTAGCATCCTCCTCTGTCACACCAACCCTCACTATGTCCTCCTTCACTCTATCTACGAACCTCCTCTGAGGTCTTCCACTTTTCCTCCTACCTGGCAGCTCAACATACTCAACAATCCTTTGTCCAGGATATCCACTATCTCTCCTCTAACATGTCCAAACCATCTCAGCCTTGCCTCTCTAACTTTGTCTCCAAACCAGTGAACCTGAGATGTCCCTGATCTTATTGCTGCTGGTCACTCCCAATGAAAATCTTCAGCTCTGCCTCCTGTCTTTTTGTCAGTGCCACTGCCTCCAAATCACACCTCAGAGCAGGTCTCACTACCATCTTGTAAACATTCCCTTTCACTCTTGCTGCTGTCCTTCTGCCACAAATCACCCCTGACACTCATCTCCACCCACTCCGCCCTGCTTGCACTCTCTTCTTCACCTCTCTTGTGCACTGCACTTTGAATGGTTGACCCCAGGTTTATCCAGGCTTTCTTCCACCTGGCTGCTGGCCATCTGGCTGCTGTTACACCTGAATTTCCCCTTTGCCGGACATTAAAGGCTGTTTCTTCTTCTTCTCCCTCCTCTCACTACAGATCATAATATCATCTGCAAACATCATCGTCCACATGTGTCAACCTGTCCAACACCTCTGCGAACGAGAAGGGGCTCAGAGTCAATCACTGATGTAATCTCACCTTGAACCCATCTTCCACTCCTTCTGTGCACCTTACTGCTGTCTTGCTGTCCTCATAGTATCTCAGTTCCTCTCTTGGCACCCTATCATATGCTTTCTCTAGATCCAAAGAGACACAGCGCAACTCCTTCTTACTTTTTCTTTATTTCTCCATCTCAAAGCAAACGTCACATCTGTAGTGCTCTTCCTCAGCATAAAGCTATACTGCTGCTTACTGATCATCACCTCTCCTCCCTACAGTAGCTTCAACAGCTCTTTCCCATATCTTCATAGTGTGGCTCATCAACTTTACTCCTCTGTAGTTAATACAGCTCTGCACATCACTGTTCATGACAATCAGCACCAGTATCTTCTCCATTCCTCAGGCCTCCTCTAACATTCCATGACTGTGTTAAACAATCTGGTTAAAAAGTCCACTGCCCTCTCTCCTAGACATCTCCATACCTCCACAGGTATGTCATCTGGACTAACTGCCTTTCCGCTCTTCATCGTCTTCATAACTGTCCTCACTTCCTCCTCCTCCTCCTCCTCTATCTCTCTCTTGCTCCTCAAAGAACACCTTTCAACTCCTCAACACACTCTCTTCACTGATTAGTACATTTCCATCTCTATCCTTAACCAACCTAACCTGCTGCACATCCTTTCCATCTTAAACTATCTGCCTAGCCAATCAGTACAAGTCCTTTTCTCCTTCCTTAGGGTCCACTCTTACATACAACTCACTTTAAGCCTTTTCGTTTGCCACCTCTTTCTTTGCTGTATGCCTGGCCTCCCATTACTCCCATCTACTACCTTTTTCTCCCTGACTATCACACTTTATCTTTGTTAGCCTTTTCCTTTGGATGTTTTCCTGTGTTTCCTCATTTCACCACCAAATCTCCTTCTCCTTTTCCTCTGTCCAGAAGACACACTAAACACCTTCTTGGCAGTTTCCCTCAGCATTTCGTCTGTATTTTCCAGTCATCTTCTTGACGTAGGTGTTAACCACAGCTATTTCCATCCTTTTTTGCAAAGTCTACCACCATCTGTCCTTCTGGATTTCTCTCCTTAACACCTCCTCATCACCGCTGCTCCCATCACCAACATTTCCACTGAAGTTTGCTCCAGTCATCGCTCTCTCCCTCCTGGGGTCACTCTTGACTACTTCATCCAACTTACTCCAGAATTCCTCTTTCTCTCCTAAAAAGCTGTAATTGATGAAAGGATGTAATACACAGACTTTCTGTGCAAAACTCGAGGACCATGAAAAGCAGCTGGGGGGCACTGGTTTCACTCACTGAGTTGAGCAGGTGACCCATATGCCGTAAAGCTAATGCTGAGGCCCCGGGTTTGAATCTATCCCATTTAGGCCAATTTTATATATATATATATATATATATATATGTATATATAAAATAAGCAGTTTGCTTTTCTTCAAAACATCTTCCATTAAAAAAAAAAAAGACTCACTGTCACCTGAATGGCTGGATGTGTCCCACTCTTACCTGTGCTTCTGTGGAAGTTCTTGTTGTTGATAATCAAACAAGTGCCCATGCACGGGTAGTCTATTTTGTAGCGGTAAGGGTCCGAAGCTGCTGGTTTACTACTGCATTTTATTTCCTTGGTAGTCTTCTCCTTTCCTGCACTTGCTGTGTATTTCCTGAAAGTATACAAACAAATACAATTCACTCAAAACCTGAAGAACATGTTTGGAGCCCATCACACTTTAAAGGAGTTTTAACAAGTCCAGTGGTGTTATGGATTGCAGTTAAACTTGCTTGTTTACCTACAGCCTAGACATTGTACATGTATGATCTCTAAAGCTCCAATGAAGTCAAACAATGTTGGAAAAAAGAGTGGGCCAAAATTCCTCCATGATGATGTGAGAGACTGATAAAATCAGACAGTTAGTTCAAGTCACAGCTGCTAAACATGGTCCTACAAGCACCTCAATCATGGAGTATACTTAGTTATTCACAGACTATAAAACATCCTGGGGAAACTTGCTTTTTCACATGATTGAATGAGCAGTCAGATAGGGAGCAGACAGTGAGTTACCCCTTTCCAAAAACTTTGAAATCCACAGAGTCCACACCTCCCTTGGTGTCACTATCAGCCATGTTGCTGCAGACAGAAGAGAGAAACTGATGTAGAAATCACTACTGAAAGATGAAGACACCCAACACCCCACAGCTCATCCCCCAAGGTGGACCAAACCCCTGCTATCTCAGAACAATTAGTTAGTCTCAGTTTAAAAATAGATAGTTTTTCTTTGTCCATTTTTTCTTCCTTTCCTTCAACATTTTATCACTCACAATAGATCACCACTGCAGATCCTGCTCCCATGGGTCTGCTACAGTATTTCTTTAAAAAAAAACAAAAAAAAAAAAACAGGGAAGTAAACATGCAGAGTCACGTTTCCTGCCATCCTCAGTGTTTTCAAAGAATAATTAAACTTCCTGGAGAAGTGAATTTTCATTCATTGAATTCAACCTAACAGGGCATGCTAAATTATACAAGTTCAAAGTGAACAGTTGTTCATACGAAAATTAATAGTCTGGATCAGGGTGGTGGGAATATTCCAGTATAATACAAATGATGTAAAATGTAACGCAAAGTGTAACGTCAAACTGAAGACAGGTGGGAAAAACCGCAAAACTGTGCACTAAATTGTTACTAGAGTTAATGTTAACCCAGTAATTAAAGTTGATTGAACGACGTCCTTAAAAGAAGACTAATGTCTTCAGTGGGTGCGACATTTGTTGACTACACGTCACATTTTCACCAGTTTCAGTTCAGACTGTTTTCCTCCAGTTACATCAGAAAACGGATTTATGAAGTAAATTGTCAGGAACATTAGTTTTAGCTGTCAAATGTCAGCTGTAACTCATACGAGTAAAGACGAATAAAATACAGAAAACCGAAATAAACGCACCTTTTCAGGAGTCAGGAGAAACAGCTACAAACCGATATTGTGAGTTCTCTGATATAAATAACAACAACCAGGAAATATCTGAATCAGAAGAAGTCCGAGCCAATCGGGAACACTGCTCCCTGTGTGGACGGGAGAAACACGGAGCACCGTCACCAAAAGGCAGACGCTGATTGGTTTACAGAGCGTAGAGTCACCACCCGCCCCTTGTCTCCTCTGTACAGGTAGTCTATGAGCGTCAGCCTCATAGTTGTCTCAGCCAGTCATGGATGAACCAATCCGCAGAGACACGTGGCTAAAAAATGGCTGGCACATAATTGGGGAGCCAAGCAGCCTACACTGATTCAAAGTAATTAAATACAAATACTTCGTTACTGTACTTAAGTAGAATTTTCAGGTGTCTGTACTTTACTTGAGTAGTTATTTTTTTCGGACAGCTTTTTACATTTACTCCCTAAATGTTTACACAAATATCTGAAGTTTCCACTCCTCACATGTTCAAAACAGGCTCGTTCCTTCAGGGAAGTTTTTATGTCACTGCGCCTTCAAACATCACACCAACCTGAGACTAAATGAAGGAACCATAACACACAAAAGCAAATCCAACTGGAGTATCCTCCATCACCGGGGCTTATCGCATACACGAAATGATGACAGAGGCAAAACCATATAATTTATGTATCATTTATGGGGCTGTACTCGGGGGTTACAGTGGGCCGGACCGAGTGCACATGTCCATAAGTTGTGGTCGCAGTACTTCAGCATCTAGCTAGCGCTAATGAAGTGGAGCATAAGATGTTGTGGCAGGTAATTCACTGAGGTACACTAACTTTATGTTATTCAAAGATTGTATGAAAATACTGCAGTTTAGCGCAGGATAAACAGGTTAGTTTGCTGTACTGTATTTAGAGTAAAGCTCTGTGTTGGACTGGTGCACAGTGTCTGTGTTCATGGTCACAGTTTGGTTACATCAGGTGTTGCAGAGATGAGTTTGAATTTAAGCTGATGGTGTTTAGATTCATTCACTGAATTCAACATTTATACAAACAGCATACTGTTACTGCAGGGGTTGGAAATCAGCCAAGACAGCTCATAAAATGCTGCGTTATATCTTGTTGAATTCACTTCATCCACCAAGAGCAAGAGTAAGAGTAAACCTCAGAGCAGCAGCAGCAGCACCACAGGTCAGCTGATCACAGCCTGTACCCAAAGAAAATCTACTGGAGCTCACAATAGAAACAGCTGTGATTATTTTCCCCACGCTGAGCCACTACAACTGATCTTAGAGTTCCCCTACCTGCTGAATCCCACTGTAACCCCTGACTGTACTAATATTTGTGTTTATGTGTGGAGGCAGATCCACCCTCTACAACGTAGGTGACAGATTCAAGATGAGTGCATTCATTCAAATTTAGTTTGGAATAATGTTTGTATTCTCAGTTTATACCATTTTATTATATTAATATATCAGGTTCAGTTAGCTTTGCACAAAACAGCTGCAGAAATGTCCTCCACAAAGCTACTTTTATTTTCTTACTTTGAGTACATTTTAGAGCCTGTACTTCAACTGTTACCAGAGTATTTTTTTAACACAAGTATCTGTACTTATACTTAAGTACAGATTGTCTGTACTTTTGCCACCTCTGCTGATTATAAGTTTTCTTATTCATCAAATTTTTCCTCTCCAACAGGAAACTACGGCAGCCCCCAGAAACCATCTGGTCAAAATTGTGAAATTGGGCACACTTCCCAGGACAGTCTCGTCATGGTTTCCACCAAGTCATGTGTTGCTACCTCGAGCACTCTATCGCCATCATTGGGGCAAAGTTGCGACTGTAACTTGTGGCCCGTGTGGCTCATTTTGGAAATCAAGGTACTGTTGGAATCCTTGGCTCTAGCTGTGATGTCATTTTCAGCCATATTGGATTTTATGGAAATCCTTCAAAAGATTTCATGGGTCACAAAGTTTGTCCAGTGTGCACTAGAATTGACTCAGATCATCTTCAGGCCAAGCCTCACAGAAGTTATCAGATGGATTTTTGATTTTTCAAAGCGCTTGCCTGTCAGAGCAAAGTCACCAAACAGAATTGAGCTCATATCTTGACAATGCTTGAACCTATCAAAACCAACCTTGGTACATCGAAACTAATTTTTCACAGGTTGCAATTTTTGTCCAATTTTTATGAAACCTGGTAGATAGGCTATGATCTTCAGAGCAACCCGCCCAAAAGTTATCACATTTCATTTTGGCTTGCAGAAGCATTTTCCCGCAACAATTAATCAAATTTGATGGCAAAAATGACAAAAAAAGGAAGTGAGCTTATATCTCATGAATACTTTGGCCTATCAAGACCAAACTTCACAGTGGGCTTTTGGACCCCTCCCTGTGGATGCAAACGAGATTTGGTGTCATTACATCTTCAGGGGCCGCTGTAATTAACAAAAGAGTGTTTTACCATACAATTTGCTGGCAGATTATTTCCAAGTATTTGGACAAGATGCTACAGCAGATAAAGAACCAACCCAAATCTAAAACATGAGCTTCAGATAGTAGAAATAGAATGTAGAAATCACATGACAAAGGATGGAAGTAAACTCTGATGGAAACTGTCACAACACTGTTGCACATTTTTTATTCTAACACATTATTTAAAAGATAGAGCTAAAAATTGGCTCATGTTACCCACTTGTTTTTTTTTTTAATGTTTGTTTTGTTGTTTTTTTTCTCCTTTCTCATACATTCTGTACTTTCAATTAAATGCTGTTCTAAGATATCTTATAAGTACCTGACTTGCAAGGAAAGGCAAGCTGAAAACTGAACAACAATTTAGTTGCCCTTGATGGTTTCTTTGATGAGAGAGCATGCTTATTTCTGTACATTATTGGAAGCATTTTTAAAAACCCAATAAAGATAATGTTGGAAAAAAAACTGGCTCATGTTTCCCAAACAAGGCTGAAAACTGAAACCAGCCAACTGTAAACACATGTCAGAGTGAGCAGAAATCTCACTGATTGATTTGTTCCCTTTTAGCTCAGTACCACTTGTAGTATAGTGACCCTAAAATCAATGTAATCCTCCTTTGCCTGTAGCACACCACAAGAGATCAACAAAGATCATTTAGATACAAAACTGTAAATCTAGACAGGAAAGTAAAAGTCTTTGGTCAGCATGGAGACGATACAGGGGATCTGCTTCTTGCAACTAAATCCAGGCAAGTTGGAGGAGGACTCAAAGCGCCGTGACACACCGTAGTTGACCCGGGTCATGATCTGCATCAGCTCCAGCTTTCTACCATAGAGCTGCAACATCTCACACAACACCTGTATGAACCAGGAGCCATTGATTTGGTTTCTCCATGAGTAGTAGCCTGCAGGACAGTTGACAGTGTTAGCACTCAAAGAAAATATGGAAGAACAGCACATCTTTATGTTTACTGTGTCACACATCAGACTAGACAAAACAACATCAGAGAGACCCTGCAATATCCGAAAGAGGTGATCAGTGATCTGAATATTCCCCATGATTCCCTTTTAACAGGAAGAGACCTCCAGCAAACCTAGGCTCAGGGAAGGTGAAGCCACGTACTGTGACCAGACTGGGGTTGAAGGGAAAGAGAAGAGAAAAAAGGGGAGCATAGACAGAAAATGAACAGGACACCAAGTTCATGCTTGTTCTTCACACCCCAACCCATCAGTTTCTTTAAAGTGACCCAGAGGTCAGGACACCGCATTAAAATGGCCCAATCTATTAAGAGAATAGAAACTGTTTGTACCTGGAGCGGTGGAATAGGCATACAAGAAGTCTGCCTCCACAGGAATTTTCTCAGATACCTCCGCTCCCTCCTTGACTTTTCCACTGTCGGTCTCGATGACTCCATCATCCAGGACTGAACCACGGCATGCCTAAAACGGAAGGCCGGATAAAGATTAGAAAAATGCTTCTCAAAACTGATCTCACATTTGGCAGACCTCTTGATTTGCCTCAAGGAACTTGGTTGAACAATTATTTATTAGCATTAACTAAATGCACTCGAACTTCAGTGGTCACCAGGACATATAATTGCCACAGCGGATCATCTGCTTCCATTCTCTCCCTATCCCTAAGCATCCTCCTCTGTCACACCAACCCTCTGCATGTCCTACGTGGACATATAAACTGGATGTATAAGATCGCCAGTCAAATTGGTGATGCACTGCGTGTTTCTTCTTAATTCAAGGATTCAAGGTTTTTATTTGCCATTTGTGCATGAACCAAGGTCTAGGCACATTGGAATTTTTTGCACAGGGCTCTCTTGCAGTCAACCAGGTATAAAAATAGAGCAATAAGTATAAAATATAGAACAAAAATATAGAAATTAAAAGCAATATAGAAATAGACAATATAGAAGTTAAAAATCTCAATAGAATATCAAAACAGCTGTTGAAACTATATACAATAAGAGTTAGAAAGTATAGAGGACAAAAATATAGAAATTAAAAACAATATAGAAATAAACAATATAGAAATTAAAAATCTCAATGGCAGAATATCAAAACAACAACTGTTGAAAACTATATACAATAAGAAGTAGAAAGTATAGAGGTGTTATACATTATGGGGCACTGTACAAAGGGTGGCGATATGCGCGGAGAGGACAGTGGTTGTGACAGTAATAAATAATAACAAATAGCCTGGTACTGGGATTGTTTTGGGGGGTACAGAGAGAGAGACAGGGATTCTGTGGGAGTATTGCACTGGTAGGATTATTTCAGGTAGAGTGAGGTAGTGATGTAGTGATTTTAGACATTCACCTCTTTTCACTATGTATGTTTTTATACCCCACTCTGCATTTAATCATTAGTTTATTAATCGCTGCCTTTCTTCCACAGCATGTCTTTTGTCCTGTCTCTCCATCCCCTCACCCCCCAACTAGTTGTGACAAATGGGTGCCTTTCCCATTTAAAGGGAGTTTTTCCTTCCCACTGTTGCCAAGTGCTTGCTCGTAGGGGGTCGTTATAATTGTTGGGTTTTCTCTGTAATCATTGTAGGGTCTTTACCTTACAATGTAAAGTGCCTTGAGTTTGCTGTGATTTGATGCTATATAAATAAAATTGAATTTAACTGAAAATGACATGAAGAAATATCTATACCGTAGTTGCAAAACATTTATCTTGGGCAGGCTGGCAAAAGACAAATGGGAGGAAGGTAAAAAGAAATATCTCCCTAGTGTCTCTCTTAAAATGTCCCTGGTATTAGCTATACATTTTTTAAGGTGGTATTGAGAATGTAGTATGGAAACATAAAGGTGTGTAAATGCTTGAATATTCACCTCTCATCCAGCAGAAACATTGCAGTTTAAATGTGTACAGTTCAGTCAAATGTTTACATGCACTCACACATTCATATGAACTAACCTGTATGAAGAAGAGCTTTGGTTTCCCCACCAGACTCTTACAGCGGTGACCTTTGAAGCACTCTATCAGGGCATCAAGCTTTTCAGGGCCATCTGTGCCATATATCACACCCTCGTCTCCGTGGCTAAGCAGCACACATACAAATGATGCATTGTTCTTGTGGTCCTCTTTGGACGCTGGAAACACAAAAGAATAAATGGGAAACAAGAAGGAGTTATTATTCCAGCTGACTTTATGCAGCCTAATTTACTAGAATAGAATAAACACGAACAAAAACAAAAGAACATATTTGGACAGGTTATGTTGTTTCAGCATCTTTTTTCACCCCCCTTCTCAAAGTGCTCAGGGCACCTGCCCAAAAAGACTAAAAAAGATAATCAGATCAGACTAATCACACTAACATGCAGCCATCTCGTGGGTGCCACAGGCTCCTGTGGAAATGCAATCTCCATAAATTCAACAGCAAACACAACATTTCAGGACAACCAGCTGGCACGTTAACCTCACTGTAACAGGATGGGGAATGATTAAATCTCTTCTTACCATTTATCATCAGGTTTTTCATCTGAGCCACAGTCTGGTCATTGAACACTTGAATCTTATAACCCAGCTTAGAGAAGGTCTGCGCAACATTGCCAGCATCAACGTCTGTTCCATTCCGAATGATCATCCCTACAGAGACACACAAGCAGGAAGCCAGCGCACTATAAATGTCAGCTTCTTCAGTACAATTTACCATTTCTAAAACACTGAGATGCTGTGTAAAATGCAAATAAAAATAGAATGCAATGATATGCAAATCTCATAAACCCATATTTTATTCACAATAGGACTTAGAAAACATATCAAATCAAACAGACATTTTATTATTTCATGATAAATATATAGCTCATTTTGTATTTGATAGCGGCAACAAGTCTTCCCTTACAAATATACTATGATCAATAACAGTGTTGCATTAAAGAAAACAAGTGCGCCCCGCAGTGTCTTGGCTGAGATTCTATTCGTCCGGCTTTAATTGATGAAAGGAAAGTTGCAAAGCCCAGGAAGGAAGCACAGCTGCTGGGCAGGAAGGACACTGAGCAGACAGTGAGGTCATTTTCCCCAACATTATTCATCTATCATTGAATCTCAAACATTTGCTTGGTAATAACAATAAAAGGATGCTCTATGGCTCCTTTGCATTCAGGCATTATTACAGGTCATATCCGTGTTATTCGCTACTTTGCTTTTCCCGCTGTGATAAGTCAAAGTGTCTGATGTGAAAAAGACGCCCTTTATCAGGTGCACTCTGGACACTGAACTCTTTCACGCCCCACTCCTCAGAGTTAAGCACAACTGTAGCACAGCTGACCAACTGCTGAACCTGGGAAAGCTGGTGAAGTCTGGAACAGCAGTGACTAAACAGCACTGAGAGGATGCAAGATTTGGATTCACAGACAATGTGGTCAGTGCTCACATGAAATGCAAAGAGAGGTGTGTGCCTCTGAAAGGCCAGATGGGTGCACTGTTACCTGTGCGTCTGTCGAAGTTCTTGTTGTTGATAATCAAACAGGTGCCGATGCACGGGTAGTCCATCTTGTAGCAGTGAGGGTCAGAAGCTGCTGCTTTGTTGCCGCTGCTGATCCAATCCGTGTCCTTAGTAGTCTTGCCATTTCCTGTAGCTGCTGCATTTTCCCTGAGGGTGCACACAAACACACACACACACACACACACACACACACACACACACACACACAATGTCTTTAAAACAGGTAGATTATCAAAGCAGGTGGTGCAAAGAAACATTTTCACATCTACTATTTCCATCTGAGTTGCCGTTCAGCTCTTTTTATTATCTAATGGTGCTGGTTTAAAACCCACACTGCAGCAAACTGAATGAGGAATGGGCACACTGTTGGCTGTCAAACTGGAGACAAGGTTTGACCTTCAACCTGAGCAGAGGTCAAATCAGCCAGGAGGCACACAGGTTTCTGCAAGTGCCACATTTAAAAAAAAACAGAGCTTTAACAGTACGGTAAACATTCTCAACATATGGGCTCAGATAATGAGCAGTAATTACCCATTTCCACTGATTTTGGCATCCACAGTGTCCCCACCTCTCTGCGTGTCACCATCAGCCATGTTCCTACAGACAGAAGGGCGAAAGTGGTGTTGAACTCACCACAGAAAACTGAAGACAGCCAACACCCCATGGTTCCTCCCCCAAGGAGGAGCCATGGGGTATTTCAGTTTAAAATTATACATTTTATTTTTGGTCATTTTTTTCTTCCTCTCCTTCAGCATTTTATCACTCCCAACAGATCACTGATGCAGATCCTGCTGCCACGGGCCTGATACAGTACCTTTTTGGTTAAAAAAAAAACAAACAAAAAAAAACAGGGGAAGTAGTGTTTTCAAGAAATAACTCAGCTTCCTGGAGAAGTTGGCGGGGTCAAAGAAATTTCAAAATCTTGTAAAGCATAGTAAAACCACATGCAGAGTTAAATGGGTGTGATTTCCTACTGGAATGCCAGCTCACTGCCTTGTCTTCATCACAGCATGTTGTAAATTTAGATCAGGTAGTCTGACACAGCATGCTAAATATACAACATCAAAGTGAAAAAAATAAGCACAATGGTTAAGCTGGAAGTTGTTCACATGAATATTAAAAGCTTGAGTCATTTTGGTTTGTATGGTTGGGTGTCTTGTGTGTATGAAGACACACTTAGCTGATAAAGTAGATTCTGATATGTCAATATATAATTTACAGCAGATACTGATATTGGGGAACAGCTGGTGCTCTTTGATGACACGGTTCTAGTTCAGAGTGAAACTCCACTGAAAACAGGAAGAGCTTCTTAGCACTTGTCAGGGAGGCTCACTGTGTGAGCGAGAAAATGAACCATCATGAGTCAGCACCTTCAGATGTTTGATAAATGTGGAATAGAGTTAAGAGAATACTGTAGTACATACACCAGCTGTACATTACAATGTTTTTCCTATATTACCTGTACTAGTACATGGCCATGCTACAGTATTGTTTGGTCTGTTCCTGCTGTTGGTAAAATCATATACTTAACAGCACTGAGAAGAGAACAAAAAAATGCTAAAAAAACAAAACAAAAAAAAAACTGGTCATTCTAGCCCATTGCTAGGTGGTTGTGAGGCAGGACGATGATGTCATAATATCTGATGTAGATAAGAACCTTCAGGGACCTAAGACAGAGCTTTGGGGCATTACCGCAAGCGATATCACAGCTTACTGATAACAGTGTAAAAACACAGCAGCTTAGTTTCTGTAACTAAAATATAGTATTTTATGTCTTTGTGCATCTTTAAAAGCATATTCGGGTTTCCATACATCCTGTGTAGTAATGCTGGCATCGCCGGGAATACAAATAACTTAAGTAAAATTCAATCCAGTGAGCTGGGCTGGCTCTGGACCACAGGCCCGCGTTTGACAGTCCAGGTTTAGGGGATTTCTTGCAATGCTGTTAATTCAGGTCAGGTGAGCTGACAAAATCCGAAATGACAAATCACAACGCTTCCTCCTGGAAGTTGTTCATATGTCATTAGTTCAGGTGACTGTTGGCATGGTTAGGGCGACAGGTGGGTCCTTTCACACATCTATGCCTTTATAAAAGGTCCAAGTATGTTAACATTTATAAAGGTTAACATACTTGGACCTTAAAACAGACTGATATTGCAGCACAGGCCGACACTCAGGAGCTGTTAACGACCGTAAATCAGGTGTAACTCAGTTAAACTCAACTGAGAAAAAAGTAAATTATTAACAACCCTTTGTATCAAAATGAAAGCGAAAACGATTAGTCAGCGTTTGCCTGTTAAGTTATGTAAAAAAAAATTAAAAAAAATTTAAATGCTGGAATGTCGCCTTTTTTCAGGGAATACACCTGGACAAACTAGCCTGCACAGTGAAGGAGGAAGGTGGGAATATTCTCCAAACTGAAGATTGGTAGCAAAAACTGAAAAAGTGACATACAACTGTACTCTAAACTTGTGCCACAGTTAATGTTACACAGTAATTAAATATGAGTGCTAAAAAAAAGAATAAGGACCCCAGAGGGTACATACATAGGCTCCATATTTTCATGAGTTTCAGTTTAGAGCATTTTCCTTCAGGTACATGTAAACATATCTGTGTAGCAAATTGTCAGGAACATTAGTTTTAGCTGTCAAATGTCCGCTGCGACGCGACAAATTCACTCATAAGAGTAAAATTAAAAGTACACAAAACCAAAATTAACGTACCTTTAAACGATTCAGGAGAAGCAACTGTTATAACGTCTCTGACATAAACAATTACAACCAGGAAATGTGCCTCAGAAATGCGAGCCTGAAAACTTTTAAGTCGGGAACACCGCTCCCTGTTGCGCCGTCATCAAAAGGAAGACGCTGATTGGTCCCCACCGGTAGAATCATCTGGATGAGCACTCGGAGCCCAGGAGCACCGCAGGCTGCTCTTTATGGCCAAAGACGCGCACTCTTATTGAACAACACACACACACACACAAAATGTTCAGTTACTTGAATTTATTAAACATACAATGGTGCAATCTTCTAGCAATCATTTGTAGGTTACATTTATGATCTAAATAAACATAATCTTGGCTATATACAAAATCTTATCCACACATTACACAACACATTACAATCCACACTGCCAAGCTGCTTCCAGCCTCATCTCTCATACTATGCAGTCTATGTGTGCTTTAAACTTTGCATTTTTGTGTGCATTGTTTCCCAGTCTCCTTTTTCTTCTGTCTTTTCTCCATCTTGATGTCGATTCCTCTCAGCTGATTCTCTGCTGTCTCAGTGTGCTTCGTCTCCAAGAGCAGAGCTGCTAAGCTGGACGCCCCGTACTGGAATAAAGAAGCACCAAAAAGACACAATGCAGTGATTTTGGTATTTAATTTCTGAAGTGAACATCTGCACCGGTCATTGTGTGTCTCTACCGTCTCTTTCTCCTTGGGGTGTTTGTGTCTGTAGTCCAGGTACTGTCTGTTGAGCTCTCTGATGTCATGGAGGAAGGCCTGGCTTCGTCTCAAGTCAGCTAATCGCAGCTGCAGGTCAGCCTTCTCCTTCCCCAGCAACCATGCCTGCCTCTCTGCCCTGTTGAACCAGTCACTCCAGGTCAACGGCCACAAGAAGTAAAAGGATAGGGCCATGGCAGGGCCACGGATGTTTTAAGGATTAATTCTTTTAGCCTACAGAGGGATCAAGACTACAGCAGGCTGTGTTTGCTAAAAAGATGACTTCTGCTTCTCACCTCATCAGCTCGTGCTTGGCATCATACAGTCTCTGCGTGTTTTTATGGATCAAAGAGCCCACCTACACAGAACAGTGGACACAGTGAGTAAGTTTAACCCAGCCTACAGACATGCAAGCTGCTCTGTGACACTTCACTACAAAGTATCAGTGCTGCCTTTGAGCTGAACACTAACATCAGTACTCTAACATAAACTGACAGTATTAACACAGTGACGTTAGCAGGTACTGTAGGCTCCCCATGTTCACCCATTCTATACTGAGGAAAACAAAGAAGGTTTCTCCAGGACCAACGCAGACTGTGCACCCCTCTGCCTGCTGTCACAGTGTGCAGCCTGTGATGTAGTGACTGAGGAACGTCGGTGAGACTTTGCTAAAGACGTGACAGAGATCTCAGTAGATCCCCTGCCTGCTGATGAATGAGACTCCACCAGCATCCATCAGAAACACTAGCTTTCATCAACCTCTACCAACATCATTGAGCAGGCAAACTCCCTGGGGCTGGTGCTGAAGCAGAGAGAGATGGAGGGAAGACACGCAGCAAAGAGCGACAGGTTGGGACTAGAACCTGTGCTGCCTGCACTTCGCCTTGCAGCAAGCACGGTCACCTGCTCTTCCACTGAGCCACCCGGGGGCCTGCTGTCACTTGGTGAATGTGGTGCCCCTGATTGTTCAATTCAAAGTCAATTCAATTCTAAAGGTATTATATTACCATGCTACTAGGGTCATAATTTAATGCTTAAGCATGCATGTTTGCTGAGTAAGGCTAATCAGCTGTCATAATTACCTTGATGTTTTCTCTTTTGAGAACCTTCAACTCCTTAAAAGAAGTGATCTGAAAAAGAGAGCAGAACACGGAGAACATTTACAGGGTTTGACTGAATGATGAGCTGAGGTAAGCTGCAGGTCTACGCTCTAATGTGGCCCAACGTACACGGCGTACGAGTTATTGGAAACACACTTTACCAGTTTCTGTCTAATCCTCTAAATGCCGGCTTGAAGCATCCTTAAAAACTACAGACTTTAGCTGCTCTGTTGCTGCATAACCTCTGCTTGGCATCATCAGCAGAATTAGAAAGAGTCTGACCTTGTCCATGAGCTGCTCTTTGACGTTGTTGGAGAAACAGTCAACAGCGTGTCTGACAGCTTTAGATTCCACAGACTCCCTGAAAGCAAACACACAGAAGCAGATGATGCCATCTGCAACCAGAAACATCACCTCTGCCAACCTGCACTTTTTATCCATGCATGTCCTGACTCAACCTTTGACCTATTGGATAGAAAACATTTTTTTTTATCCTAAAAGATATTTGGATGAAAATGTGTCATAACTTGGTGGATGAATTCTTGAGTTATGGCCAAAAACAGTCAGTGACTTTAACCTTTATGCCTCAAAATGAAATCAAATTTGAACAGATGCCTTTTAAGGTGCTCCAGAGACTGGGACAGACATAACTGCAAAACATAACACCTCCATTAAAATGAAGACACAGCAGTGATTACTATGAAGTGAGGTTACAGGCATCAGGGACCTGAATTTTGGAAGTTTACCTGTACTGGTCACAGAAATCAAGGAAGGAATCCAGGACCACCTCCAACTCTGTTCCTACATGTTGGCCCCGTTTCTTCCTCCTCTGTCTGCCTGTGCTGGCCTGTCCCGGCTCTCCAGACGCACTGCCTTCAAGGGGAATATTTTCCATTATTTAATCACTGTGAACACTAACGTGAAATGAAAATTACAGTTAAACTACAGCAACATTCACAAGATAAAACTGGTACAAGCTTCCAGTTGAAGGTGGTGAAGAGTCAGTTCCACCTTGGTTTTCAATGAAGGCCAACAGTCGCAAGGATTTCACAAACAAATGTTTTTGGTGTTATGAACTAAATCTGTGGGCTGCTTCTGCCATCTTTGCCCTAAAAATGTACTCACTGTAAAATACAGAACTGTGCAAAAGTCTTGAGCCACCCCTCATTTATTTATAGCTTGCTTCAAGCTGATCTGAAGGTCTGATCCCAGGACCTTCTTGCAGTGAAGCAGCAGGCTAACCGCAACAGCACCCCAACCTCACGGCAGCTGCAATCTCTTGTTTCTTTGTAAAATGCTGCCACCTCATAGTGAAAGCCTGAACAAAGTTTTGATTTCAAAATTCTAATTACAAGTACACTCACTGGACATTTCATTAGGTACACCTTGCTTGCACTGGGTTGGGCTCCGTTTCCTTCAGAACCGCCTTAACTCTAAAGACGTTCAACGAGGTGCTGGAAACGTTCCTCAGAGGCACTGACAAACAGTATGTTCATGAAACCAGTTTCACATGGTTTGAGGTTTGGCACTGCCTCAGAGGAAAAAGGCTAATGAGTACAAACAGAGCTTCAGAGCTTTCTTGAGGAGCTGCTGATTTAAGTCGTATGATTTAATTTCTTCCAAAGATGACGCGATAAGTGGCTGAAGAGTTTACAACAGCTGTGGCATTTTATCCAGAGGGATTTCTTTATGTGGGCAGCATGGTGGCAGGGTGGTTAGCACTGCTGCCTCGCAGCTAGAATGACATCTAGAAGGTCTGGGTTCGATTCCTCCTTGGTGTGGAGTTTGCATGTTCTCCACGTGTCTGCATGGGTTTCTTCCCACAGTCCAAAGACATACACTTACTGGGGTTAGGTTAATTGGTCCCTCTAAATTGCCCGTAGGTGTGGATGGTTGTCTGTCTCTCTGTATTAGCCCTGCGACAGGCTGGTGACCTGTACAGGGTGTACCCTGCTTCTCTCCCTATGTCAGCTAGGACAGGCTACTTTATATTTTGCTAGAATAATGGGAAGAGAGTTAATGAAACATTTGCAAACATAAACAGAAAAAGTATTTAAGGCAGAAACAGAGTTTCTGTTTATACAGCTTGAAAGTCGATATTTGGTATGAAGACCTTTATTCTCCAGCACAGTCTGAACTCTCTGAGGCAGCTTCCTGTAATTTCTTTAAGTAGTCTTCAGGAATAGTTCTCCAGGCTTCCTGAAGTACACTCAAAGCTCTTCTTTGGATGTTAGCATGATCCCGCACTGCTTCAATAACATTGAGCTCTAGGCTTTTGCTGCACTGGCAGCGTGTTTGGGATCATCGTCATGCTGAAAAATAAACCTGCTGCTAATCAGACTTTCCAGATGTTATTACATGGTGGATCAAAATCTGATGGTATTTTGTTACTTTCATAATCCCATCACTTTGGTGAGCTCCAACAGCACACCACTGAAATGCAGCCCCAAACCATTTTTTTAAGCCTTGCCACTTATTGTTCCTGGTTTTCTGAAATTTTCAAGTAGGCACAGCACACCATGTACAGATATGACAAGTTTTCAGCTAACAGCTCTTGGGGAATCACATTGCTGGTCCAAATATCCTACTTTATGCCTGTCAGACTGTTATCTTTGGCATTTTTCATAGATTCAACTAAAGAAATGGAAACAAATGATGTTTTTGTGACAGGCTGCTAACAAAGTGCCTAAAGATGCCACCTAAAATTGGTTCATTGCTCAGTTGTCTGTTATGTTCATCCCTTGAATTAGGGGCCTTTTTTTGTGTTTGACTGATTTACAGGTTAACAAACCAACAAAAAACAAAAAACAACAAAAGAAAATTCCTCTGAAAATGGGCTGGAGTTAAAAAGGAGCCAATGTCCAAAGAAAAACTTGAGAAAGCCTTCAGAACTATTGTTCAAGAGCACTATAGAAATGAGCATATAAAAGTGATAACTGACAATAAGCTTTTCTCTGTTACTCTTACCTGATGAAGACTTTCTTGCTTTGGACTTTTTAGTTCTTCCCAAACAATGCATCCTGGCCTTCTTTGGACTTGGAATCTGAGGGAATAACATTAAGAAGCTGATGTTAAGTTAGACTGTAGCCCACATTCCTGTCACTGCTGGGCTTCTGGCCCAAATTCTGTGTTAATGCTAGTTCATACCCAGCTGGTGTCTTCATCCACCTCCTCTTCATCAGAAGACAAGACTCTCCTGTGCCTCTGTGGGGCAGGGCCAGTGTCCTGGAAGGATATGCAGTGTCTTTATTTTATCTTAAATGCTTGTTCACTTATGAACACAACTCTGTGCTACGAGATCTTGTTATTGGAGACACAATATTCTCTTCCTCACCTGTGACTGACTGTCATTGGATTTTCCACTACCAGATTCACTCCTTCTCTTCTTGTCCTCCGTCCTTTGCTGATTATTCACAGGCCTTGTGACACACACACACACACACACACACACACACACACACACACACACACACACACACACACACACGTAAAATAAAAACTTCATTTCTCAAGAAGGTGGCTGAGGAGAGTGAGGGCTGGGAGAATCTGTGCTTACACCGCTGCCCGTAGACCCAGATTCAGATAAGTGGTAGAAAAAAAGTCTCTAAGACTTTGTGGGGTTTTGTGTGTGCCATCACATCTCTATGAATGGTATCTCTTTGTACTGGGCCTCACCTGGCACTGCCCCTCTTGGCGGGCTTCTTCCCAACCAATCGCTCCTGCCTGGCTCTGGAGGCAGGGTGACTGACCTTCATGGGGATGGATTTATGTGCCTCTGCATCTGATTCTGCTCTTTCATCTTCTCTTGCTTCCTTCTCAGGCCTGTTCAGTGCACTCAGAGGTAAAAAGGCTATATTCACATCACAATAAACTAGTAAGTGTACAGTAACCATAGCAAACCTTTAACTTTACCTGGTTTTGACCTTCTCTCCAGCACGTCTCCTGCCCCTATTTATCTTCTTCTCTTCCTCCTCATTCTCCTGACCTCCCACTGCCTTCTTCCTCTTCACAGCAGCTCCACGCTGTTTACTGGTGACCTTTCCTGTCTTAGGAAAGTCAGTTCTTCCTGCCCTTTCTTGGCTCATCTTTTTCTCCTCACTCACATTTAAATCTTCCTCCATGGCTGTACTGTGCAGAGGGTTGCCTGGGCAATGCAAGAATTATCTGGTCAGCAAAAGTTAATTAAGAAGCAGAAAATATATCCAATGCATGACTGCACCAATGGGATGCTGTCTGGTTTCAAGTGGCACATGATAAATATATATAAAAGATCAGTGGTCTTATGACTCACCATAATTTAGCTGTAATCCTGCCAGGAAGCTAGCTTTGTCTATTGAAGACAGGTTGGGGGAATCCATTTGATCACATGATGACGCTTTCTGCATCTGAGTAAAACCAGGAGGAATAAAAGTCAGTTTAAAGTTGCCCCAAAACAAGGTGTAACAACACATGATTACAGGTTTTCCTGCAGACATAAGAATGACCCATTCACTAGTCATGGACAAACTTACTTCACTCTCCTTTGGAGGCGCTGTTGGCACCCTGGTTCCTCGTTGCTTTTTAGCACTGCACAAACAAGAGGACAGGGACACAAGAAGGTGATGCTTCACATCAACTGGCTCTGGATCCTGAGATTGTTGAACATCCTCCTACCAGCCTGCCTCAATAACCCTCAGGCTATGATGGAACTGTTATTGTTGTTTAGGATCCTGACTGAGTGATGTGACCCAGACTTAGCTGCTGTATGGCCTCCATAACAGCAGCCGGCTGAATTCTCGCAATTCTAAGGGAAGCTGCTTCGATGCTTCCTTTATTACCTCCTTTTGCAGCGATACAATGGACTATCCTTTCTGACAGGAGAGGAGATAATGCTGCCCCACACCATTCAACACAATCAACATAAATGACATGTGACTCAGATCATGTAAATGTTAATTAGCATTGTGCATTCCACTTCATGCTATGATCAGCTGATATGCTTTGAACCTTCAGGCTACGTCACACCTACACATGAAACATGAACATTGCACTGCTTTGATAAATGTGCTTTTATCAAAATGTCGCCTCTTGTTAAGAATGTAAATCTAAAAACAGAATTAATAAAATATATTTAGGGTTTTTTAGGTTTACCATATTCAGTTTAAGCACTGCTGCACTAGCAGCATTAAAAATGATCAGCAGCTCTTTTAATTTTAGTCACAGATGTCGAAAGCCTTAAAGGTGGGAGATACACTGGATCATCTCTGCAGCAGAAAATAGAAAAAATGAGCAGACAGGATGGGCAACTATGCTCAACATGACAAACATTGAATTTACAGGAGCTATGTCCCCTTTCTTTCAGTCCAAATGTGTTAATGTGATATTTTTCTATTTTCTGTAATATCAGTATCATTGTAGTACATCTTCAGAACATTGTAGTTTCAACACAGCATCCATCATATATGCCTGAGCTGCTGATGTGCAGTACAGGAGCACTATAGGGGACTGTGTTGTCTACATGTCTCCATTCCTGTTCACCTAGTACATGTCAGACTTTCAGTACAACTCTGCACCACACAACCTGCACAAATACTCTGATGATTCTGCAGAGGTTGGATGGGCAGGAGGAGTCCAGAGGACCTGTGGATGATTCTGTGGTCTGGGAGGAACTGTGCTTCTGAATGTGGATAAGCCCAGAGAGAGTGATCGACTTCAGAAGGAAGAGGGTGGAAGGATGCGGTGCCCACATCGAGAACAGGCTGAACACAGACTGTATGCAGAAAGCAGGCTCTGTGACTGATCCTGACCACCTTCTGCACCATTTACTGGACAGGAAACGAAGCACCTTCTCTAACATACTGATTAAGCTCTGCTGCCACAAGGACTGATGCAGGAGACCTTTCACCCCATATCCTATCACCCTCTGCAAGACAATATATGTCTTACATATAATCATCTGCCAAACAATAATAACAATTAATCATCATTCATAAATTCATTCGTAAAAGAATTTCCAACACGAGATAAAGTATTTCTTATCTCCTTATATTTACGTCTACAGTGTGAGCCTTTTTCTCACACACAGCAGACTAACAGCAGCGGGTCAGCGATAACGCTTCTTTAACCAAACACGGTGTGTATGCTCAGGTATGGTTTCCACTGCTGAAATGTTTATAAGTTCAAATTCAGAGCGCTCACCTCATTACGAGCAACTTTAGGTGTGATAAGTTTGAAAATGCTTTGTCGACGGAGCTCAAACAGCTTCCCGCTGCTCCCGCAAAACAGTTCAAGTTCCGGACTGTACCATTCCTGACGCGCAGGGGTGGAAGATAAGATTAAAAAAATAATAATACAGAAAATTTCTAAGTGAGGGGTTATTTTGATGAAATCAATGCATTTGAGGCTTAAATTTTCCATAATATTGTGTGAATGCAACATACTTAAAGTGACTGTATGAAATGAATAATTTTATAAAAACTATCAGCCCCGGAGCTCTAACTCTAACTTGCTGTAGTTTTACGGGAAGCGAAAGAGTTCACTACGTTCAGCCTGATAAATCCAGTTACGCAAACGCAATAATGAACATAAGTCTGATGTGGGTTAACAAATCCCTCCGAGTGACGATAACAGCAAAAACTGAGCATATTTAAAGTTTTGTGCAGTAGTGAAGCAAAAATAGATGACATTACACTGACTCTTTGATACTTTTAATCAAATGTTCTACAAAATGTGACATTAAAACAATTATAACAGTCAAATTATTAATATTTCCCTTTGTTACCTAAATATTGCATAATAAATATAAAGATTCCTTTAGCAAATCTCTTCCCTTCCTGAACCCAGTATAAATTAAACATTAACATTTTCCCTATATCCGAAATGTTCCTTAGCCACTTAATTCCCTGTGTACAGTAAGCTTTCATTGAATTATTTTATCTGCTCAATGTTAAGTTTTAACTGGAACTAAGTTCATTCATGGAAAAGATTTGTGACCCAGTGGAAACAATTCTGCTGTTAAAAAAATTCAACACTGAAACAAAATCTTGACATCAAACAGTCCCATCAGTGAAGCGTTCCGTGTGAAGCTGCTCGGGTTTCAAAGGATTCCTGTAAACCTCAGAAAACAGAACCATAAAAACAGCGTGCGTTGTGCATCTGTTTGTTGAAGTCCTGAGATTTCTGGTGTGACAAAGGAGAAGAACTTCAAATAAAGGCAGCTTTAGAATCAACACATCATCATCAGTAGTGACACTGACAAATCAGTTTTTAAGCTAAAATCTGCTTTGGACCCTCACATGCTTTTTGTATTGTGTGCCACAAGTTCACGGCTCTTCATGCTCTGAATCGCTTAAAAGTGACATAATATCCTGTATCCTATATGTGTCAAAGATGCCCCTTTCAGGTGTTTATGCCCATAAAATCTGAGTCAACTTACTGAGTCAAAAAGCACCACTGTGTGTGATAGCTAGCCAGATAGATAGTTTCAGTGAAGCCAGATAATGAAAAGATAACCTGCTTTGTAGTACGAGGCCCAGAATGAGGGTCTCAGGGCTTCATTCATTTGTTTCTACTGCGTGCTTCAGCTCATACTCCTCTTTATTTTCTCCCTTTTCATCTAATCTAAAACACCGTTAGAGGAGCTGTCTTCTGTTCTTCCATTCTGCTCTCCGCTCCTCCTTCTACATTTTGATCCCAGCGTATAACTCATCGATCTGGGATCTGAAGTACTGCTGCAGTTCGTTCCTCTTGGCCTTCATCGTTGGGGTGAGGAGGCCATTCTCGATGGAGAACAGCTCGGTGTGGATGCAGATGGCCTTCACCTAAAGGTCAGATGTGGGCAAATGGTGTTAGTGACAATGATAATGTTGCTTCTAATTCTCGCAGGAAAAACACTACAACATGTAGTTAACAGGACTACTTAGAGACATAAAAAAATAAGCTATGAGTGAGTGCTGTACCTGCTCAAAGGACTTGAGGCCCCCTTCCTTGCCCAGCCGCAGCATGTCGTCCATGATGGCTGATTTGACCTCCTATTCAGAGGACAATGAAAACAAATACTTACAAATA
Source organism: Pterophyllum scalare (assembly GCA_024447675.2). Classification (NCBI taxonomy): domain Eukaryota; kingdom Metazoa; phylum Chordata; class Actinopteri; order Cichliformes; family Cichlidae; genus Pterophyllum; species Pterophyllum scalare. The sequence goes on along the minus strand of JAMQGT020012469.1, from coordinate 18,618 downwards.
TGACGATGATGAGATAAGTCTCATTTACAGCATGCCATTAATATTCCAATGTATTTTTACAAAGTCACCTACAAACTGACTATAAAGCTGTACTAGTCAGATAGGGGTAGTGTAAGTATTACTCAAGATTACCTTTATAGAGCACAGGATGCACTGCTCCATACTTTCAATCTAATAACTCCTTACGTCTGTCTTCAGAGATCCCTGAATTGCTGAAGGTACATTTTGTGTCTTTTTAGCACAAAGCAGGGTATGCTATAGGGTGGGCCCACACTGTGATTGGTGTTGAGCATGATAAATATTGTTTTTTAGTCGGACTCTCATTCGTCACATCTGGATTGAAAACCCCAAGATGGGGTGTAGTTCTCCAGGTTTTCTAAAGGTCTTTCAAAGTTTTTTGGACAGTGGCTGCCTTTTACTTAATTTTCAGTCCTGTCCTTCAGGGGAATGTTTACGTGTGTTAAGCCACTAAACACTGCCCTATGAATCATTCAAGCATAAAAAGGCACCAAACTCAAAGGATGAACCAGTGTTGTGACTACATATAAAAATGAGCCAAAAACGTTGCATATCTCAACACGGTGTGCAGTGTCCTTAAAAACACTGAGGAAACAGTGGAAAAGTGGAGGACAAAAGGAGAAGCAGCAGCCCTTAAAAAAAAAATCTACAGTATGAACAGTATCTGAAAGTCATGTCCTTCAGAAATGGGAAATTAGGCAAACACCTGAACAAGAAGCTGAGAGATGAATCTGGCTCTGTCATTGTTTGGGACTGCATATCAGCCAGTGGTCTCGGGGATCTTGTCAAAAATTGATGGAATTATAAACACAGAAAAGGAACATCAGATTTTGATCCACCATTCAATACTATCTGGAAAGAGTCTGATTGGTAATGGCTTCATTGGAACATGATCATCATGGATTGGCCTCCCCGGAGTCCAAACCTCAAAATTATTGACAATGACAAGAAAGCTGCCTCAGAGAGTTCAGGCTGTGTTGAAGAATATTGTATTTTACATGTAAGCTCTCTGAACCCATTACCGCTCTGCCACACAGTTCCTGGTAGCTGGCTTGCAGTCCCAGCGTCCTCTTGGTCCAGTCACAAAGGAAGTCAGGGTCAGGAACCACCACTGCTACCAGACACGCCTGGAGGTAAACAACATGTACATGGATCTAATTCAAAGTGGATTTTGTTCATAACACATAGTTTGACAGAAAACTGAATGATGTAGATTTAGCATGTTAGTCAATGACCATAAAATGACTGAAATAACTCCCCCACCATGTCCTCCACCTACCTGCAAACTGTCTCCGTGCACAAAGACCTGTGCCACTGCATCACTCCTCATGTAGATGTTCTCTATCTTCTCAGGAGCAATGTACTCGCCCTGTGCCAGCTTAAAGATGTGCTTCTTCCTGTCCACGATCTTCAGCGTGCCATTCTGTGAACAGGCACAGACACACACTGAATTCAGGTCTGGTCCTTGACATCTGTATTAGCTCACATATGTCTTGAGCTTAATGTTATGAACATGCTGCAAGAACCTACCGGAAGCCACTTCCCAATATCTCCTGTGTGAACCCACCCATCTGCATCGATGGTCTCTGCTGTCCTCTCTGGGTCATTTAGATAGCCTTGGAACACATTGGGACCCTTCACACACACCTGGAAACCAGCACATGCACAAATAAGTATAACTGACATAAGTATGGACAAAACAGTAAGATATATGTGCTGATGTGTTTGTTTTCTAGTTTTACCTCTCCCTCTCCATTCACAGCCAGGTAGTTCATCTCAGGTACATCCACCAGTTTAATTGTGTTACAGGGCAGAGGGGGTCCAACGTGACCTGATGACGTGAAGTCAGTTTGAGGGTTTCTTAAGACCAGTAATCATTTCATCACTTTTACATGGCTGTTTGATGTAAAATGCAAAGAAAAAAAATCTATGATAAGTAGGGTTGGTTAGGTTTGGCAACTTCATTATGTGCTACCTGCAGTCCAGTCTCCAGGCAGGGTCACTGTGCAGCCAGCAGTGCACTCTGTTTGTCCATAGCCCTCATAGAACTGTGACAGAGCATAAACCAGGATTATTATTATAATCATTAGTGCTACTGCTGCCATGAACAGAACTATGCAACATAGAAATGACAGGGAACAAAAGGAGGATGAAGTGGATCACTCCAGATTTCTACTACATTGCTATGATGTGAAGGGCTGCAGCTATGGATTATTTTAATAATCGAGTCAATTTTTCCATTCATTAATCGAGTTATCGGATTAGAAATTATTCTTCTTATTAATGAACAATATTAACTATTCAAAAGAGAAAAAAAGACAGGTCCCACACAATGAACAGCTCACTGATTTCCTTTTAGAAAAGTCATTATTTTAATAGTTTAACTCCATACAGTATGTCAAAAGAACTAACCTCTCAGTGCATCTGTATGTATGTTAAATCGGCCTTTTTTAAAGAACATTCAAACAAACAAATGAAACAAACAAAATAAACCACAAAAATAAATAATTAACATTAATGTTAAATTAAGTTATACGTATAATTAAAATAAGGCATAAATCAAAACAGCCTCTCTTCTTGTAAGGCCTTACATTACTGTGAGGTGCCATTAGGAAGCAAAAGAGAGAATCCTGACAGTGTGTGTCAGTGCATGAGTGAGAGTGTGTGTCTGTTTAAGTGTGTTAGTGAATGAATGAGTATATGTCTGTAAGACTTTGATGTTTCCTGCTGCAGAAAGCAGACACTCTGATGGGGTGGATGTTGCTGGAACACACAGAAAGGACTTTTCCAGTTTTTCCAGGGTTGAATATGGAGCTGCACTTGTTTTCCACCATGACAGCAGATTCTCCTGCTCTCCAAAATACATCAAGACCTCCTTCTGCACTGTTTGATTTAGCCGCTGCTTCTCATCCTGGTACTGGAGTCTGATGATGATCCCAGTATATTTGTGAGGAATGATGCTGCACCCTTGACATTCATTGCTGGATTGTGTTCTGCTGTCCTGGAGGCTCCACTGTCACTTTCATTAGGATCCCTGGCTTCCCTTTTCTAAAGTTTTCTAAACCTGGGATCCAAAGCAGCAGCGATCCAGTTGTTAAATGATGACATAGAATTCCATTTCAGGGTCCAAATTGTCCTGCGTTCAATATGCCGCAATGCTGTGTCCCTCATTGTTTTAACCGATCCGAATAATTAAAAAAAATACACTCAGCTGTCATTTTACCGATGAGAAAGAGAAGAGGAAGTGGCTGCAGTTGATAAGGTGTGTTACAATCTTCTGTAATAGTAAATAGTAACTGGTTCTGCCATTGCTGTTTATTTAGGAGCATTTGGACCCAGAAATGACGTCAGACTTAAAGACCGCATTGGAATCTCCATGTTTGGAGATTCAGGTTTAAACACAAAGAATTCGATCTTGTCTGTTCAGCCACATGAGCCTGGAAGGACCTTCCTGGTGAGGCTGAATTTGGTACAGAGTTCTTAAGGCTTTGTACATGTTATGGAAGCACAGAGACTGTAACATATTGCAGCCCACTCAGGAACACTGTAGCCCCTTCAAATGGCTCAAGGACGTGGCTCAGTTCCTCAACAAGGTGATTTCCTCTGCAGCCACTGCTAGGTCAGACAGTCACAGGCCGCCTTTGTTCCAGAACCCTGGATAACATAAGTACTAGTCCAGCGAGTACTTACATCTTGATTCATGGGCTGTGGTGTACCCATTTGCAGATGCTTATCCTTTAGCTTAGTGCAGGCTAACTTGTGCTTTAAAAATATTTGACAAAGTGCCTGGAGGCAGCCACAGAACTGGAGATAGATTAGTGGTTCTTCAGAGCACTCTGTAAAACCAGATTCAGGGTGTGACCTGCACATAGCACTGATGCCCATCCACGCTCTTCTGCCAAAATCTACGACATTAGCACCAGCTTTTACTTTCTGTGGTGGGATGTTGAATTTGGCAATAACAAGACACAGCTATGGGTCTTCATTTCCCAATCCTCCCCGATAAAGTGGCAAGCGACCCCCAGATTTGCCTCTGTAGCTCACCACTGAGCAATACATGAGCATCGAAGAAAGATTATTTTTCATAATCGATTTATTCAAGTTACATGATAAATCGTTGCAGCCTTAATGACATACTATGAAAAATACCACTAACGGTGATCAAACAAAGCAGGATAATAGCAGAACAAAGGTTAAATTCAGCATGTGTCTGTGTGTGTGTGTGTGTTACCTGACAGCCTAGTGCAACTCTGAGGAAAGAGAAAACAACTGGAGATATGGGAGCAGCTCCTGTTATCATGAGACGCACACGGCCTCCAAGGCTGGCCTGTAGAGGGCAGCACATTACCTTATTTACTACCCAGGTGGCTCATTTGCATCACAGAGAAATAATGTTGGTCAACTAGACACCATCAACTCTTTGCTGTTAGGTCACTGTTGTTTAAAATAATATACTGTATATGTTCCTGGACATTTAGCACTTAACTGCAAAGTGACATAACAGCAGCTGACATAATAGTAATAAAATAAAAAATGTGGCTCTGTATACCTGGACCTTATGGAAGATGAGCTGATCCCATATACTGTCTCTCCTAATGATGCCTTTCATGAGCTCTGAATGCTTCCTCCTGAAGGCAAATCCCAGGAGCCAGCGCTTCCAGGGGGAGTTGGCGTAACCAAATATCTACACAAGAAGACTTAGCAGAATTAATCAGAGCAGCATCACCACAGCAGAGACAGACATCTTTGCTCAAGCCCACAAATGAGCAGAAAGCTTGAGAATTCCTCCATACCTTATCATACATTCTGTTTAGGAGTCGTGGGACCACAGGTAACACAGTAGGCTTCAGTGCCCTCAGGTCATCTGACAGCCGACGAATATCTCCCTGGAAATAACCAATCCTGCTCCATGCAGCAACGCCACTCCCTGTCAGACGGGGAAAGGAAAATTCAGGAGAATGTAAGTAAAGAGAGCATGACACACCAGGCTGGAAGGAATCCTTGACTATTTTTAACAAAAGATGTCCACAGGAACTGTAGGAACATACCTGCAACGACTCTCTCAAACATATGGGCCAGGGGGCAGGTAGGATAAATGGACATCACTGGGAAGCAATGGGCAGCTGGTCTAAAACAAACACATACAGGGAGGAATGCAAACACACAGACGGGGACACACAGACAAACATACATGCACGAAGACGGGGAGGGAAAGCATTAACGTTCTCCACCTCCACCACCTACTCCAGCATGTGGGTCAGAGGCAGAAAAGACAGCATGACATCTTCTGAAGAGGTCTGCGCTTATGACTGGGAGGGAAGAGGGATCGAGTCCATCAAAGCCTCCCTTCGGCATTCTTCCTTTCCCTTCTCAAGCAGTTCCATAAAGCTGTGTACACACGGCAACGAGAAACTCTTCTCAACTTCCAGGCGAGAAACTGAAGAGACTACCAATGAGCGTGAAGAATGCCGCTGACTGACATGTGACCTGCTAGTAAATACATTAGAGGGTCACCTAGGCAACCGGAGCCTGGAATGTGAGTGACCAGCCCGCAGCTTCAAAGCAAACCACTACCAGCATGTATGCGACTTAAAGAAAAAATCTCTTCAGCAGGACCAAAGATGTTCTATAATTACATCAGCACCTCACCTCTGTAATTTTGATGACGGCTGAGCAGTTGGATACGATGTTCCCATGTGTCAACATAGCTCCCTTTGGTTTTCCTGAAAATGCACACATGGTAAATATTTTACATGCTGATGCAAATCATACTGGCGCATGTCACTGTGGGTCTGTGCATGTGTCACCTGTTGTTCCACTGGTGAAGCAGATGACTGCCATGTTCTCAGGTTGTGGAGGCTGGAGAGAAGAAGGTAAAAATGGATCAAACAGTGCTACGTAACGGACCACATCATCATCATCATCATTTAGAGGAAATCTAATGGGCCAGTGTTTACATACCTGTGGCTGCTGGTGGTTGGCCTTCCCCAAGGCCTGTGCAACAACAAATGCAGGTTAACTAACAGACCACAGATGGAATAAAGCAACAAAAGAAAATGATAAAGAGAATAAAAGGCAGCTGCAAGTGACACAACACAACAGGAAAAGTATGCAGAAAAAGTAAATAACAAATCAAAGTGACAACAAGGAAATAAAACAAAAAGAAGTGAGGACATTATGCAAGAAAAAAAAGAAAGGAAAGGTTAATAAGAAAGATAAAAGATAAAGATAGGGAGAAAGAAAACCAACACTGGACACAGGGCATGTTCAGTGCTGTGAAAAAGCATTTCCCCCTCCTGATTTCTTAGGGGTTTTTTTTGCATATTTGTCACACTTACAACTTTCAGATCACCAAACAAAATTTAATATTAGACAAAAATAAAAAATACAGTTTTTAAATGGTGATTTGATTTGGTGATTTGTCTGATAAAAAAAAAACTGATGATCTGAAACATTTTGTCAGGTCAGCTGTGTGGCAGGACGGAAGTGGACCCACAATGCAACACCCTCAAAAACAAGATTCAGCTTTATTGACAATTGTACCAGTTTTACAGAGCTGGACGGAGCCAGCAGCACAAACTAGAAAAACTACTTATTCTAAGATACAGACAGATGGGAGAGCACACAGCGGACACAGAGCCACAGACGACAATGCGACAAAGGACAAAGGAAAAACACCAACAATAAATAACACCAGGTCATGAGACAATTGGAAAGAGTTGGGAAGAAAACACAGGAAGCAAAACTAAACCCAAAGCACAAAGACTTACCAAAATAAAACAGGAAGTAGCAAACACAGAGACCAAGACTAAGACACGTGAATTTGACACAAGGACAAAAGATAAACGATACACGATATGGAAATACAAAACACCTGCTCAACTTGAAACACAAACAAACCCAAAAACCATTAATAAGCAAGGAATCTAGAAACTTAAACAGAACTACAAAAAAAAAAAACAAAGCACAAAACACTGGGCAAAAGATCCAGGACCATGACACATTTGTGACAAACATCTAAAAAATCAGGAAGGAGGCAAACACTTTCTCACAGCACTGCAAAAAAGAGAAATAAGGAAAGAAAAAGAATGCAGAAACTGTTGAGGGGAAAAAAATGGAGAATATTTAAAAGGTAAAAGTAGAAGAATGAAACAAACATATACAAAAGACAAAGAACTGATGATAAAGTTAAATAAATAAATTAAAATTCTGCCTACTGACTATCATCTCCTGCAGGCTGAGGATGTGGATTCCAGCCTGCTGCCCCTTTCGATCAGGCTGGCACCGGGGCTCTCCATGAGAACGATGGTTTTCACACTGTGTTTTGTGTCGTTAATGCAATCCAACACTAGATTGACTTTATCCGTCACATCGCACACTATAGTTGAGAGAGAAGCTGAAGAAACAAATTGCAAGTAGGTCACCAGAAGGACTTCTTCAGCAAAACCTCTGTCATAGACACGTATTCCAGCCAGTGCTGCTCTGATTTACCTTTGTCTATAATATAAGGCAATGGCCTCAGTTCCCAGGGTGTCATACAGAGGGACTGACACCAAAGAATAGGTGTAACACGCCAGCTCACTGATGGTCCACTACACACACAAACATTTCAAGAGTCAGTTCACAAGTATATGTGAATGCACTGCCATCAAAAACCTGCACATTCTACCAGGTTAATGTTGATGCTGAAGTTATTAAATTGCCCAAACTGAGATTATAGCGCAGGTGCTCGCTAAAATCAAAGACTGGAAGTCATCTAAGAACCTTAAAGCGCGTGAATGTGTACCTCTGGTCTGTTCTGTGAGAATATGCCAATGTGGGGGTCGGCGGTCTTGCTGTTTCCTTTGTGAAGAAATGCAGAACCCAGATTTTCTGCTTGCTCAATTACCTAACACACACACACACACACACACACAAAACCACACCACTTGTTAATGATGAACTGACAAAGAGCAACATGAACTGAACCTTGTTCAGCTTTGATTTATGAGGTACTGAAGTACCTTTTCATTTAAATATGGTCGTGTCTGGCTCAAAAATTAAAAGTTACAAGGCGAGGATTTTCTGTATTGTTGACGGGATAAAATGAGACATTTACAGAGTGAATGTCACTGGCTCCTGGCTCTATGTGTGAAACAAAAAAAATGACCAAAAAGAGACGAGGTCACCTTTCTGACCATTACTTTGTAAACAACTGTTTGCACTGATTGCAAATTTTAGCCGTCACACTGACCGGATGGAGGCCATAATGTTTACACAGGGGGGAGCTGGTCTTGATAACTCTTACCTCTCTGTAGGACATCCATTCATAAGGCTGCTTAGGCTTCCTGGAGCCGAGGCAGGGACCGTTATCTGGATGATGGAAAGAGGAGCGTTAGCAACAGTAGAACGTGAGAGCAACCTAACACCATAAATTCATACGTACACTTCATACATACCCCTATTACAGATAAAATCTGTGAAAGTCAAACAAAGGGAAACATCTCACTAGGCAGAGGGCAATCTGGTTCACTGCAGTGGTTTGGAAAATTTAAATTCCAGATAAGCAATACACGTTCTACTTCACTGTCAATCACACAGCTATCAGGCTGCTTAACTATTGTATCTGCCTTCTGGCAGTAAGAGTGAGCACACAAGTACTGTTGACAAAAGCAGCAGCCTCCAGGGCTGAAAAATTAAGCCAACACAGAAGCGCAAAAGACTGTTGATGGCTGCTTGACGCTGACAATCCACATACATGATGAATAAATTCAGCCACATAAACAACACGGTTACAGCTACAGGGATCAACACTTGTGATCCCTGTAGCTGATTTCTCTCATCAGGATATCTGAGTCACTCAATGACTCATGTTCTACTGTTGTAAATCTTAAAAGATGGGAAGTGGTCACTTTAATTGACAGCAGCAACAACAACACGGTGGCTTTTACGGTTGACACATATCCCTCTAATGTGGAAAAGGCACATCAGTGGTAATCCATGCCAACCACTTTTCAGGCTGTCCCTCTGCCAAAATGGAAATTTGCGGCTGGCTCCAAAAACAAGTCCGTTCCCATAGGCTCCCAGGTCTAAATGCTCAGCTTTAAAGCAATAAACAGGTGTTTAAGGCCTGATATGAAAACGGCTGTGGTCTCTACAGCTACAGGGGTATTGCTACTTTGACTTGCAGATGAGTAACAGTTTGTCTGGTCATGTCAGCTGTTCTGTTTCTCTTTGATTTGAGTCTCTTTCTAAACCACGGTGAATTACAGATGCATCCTCCTAACTAACCTCTGTCACCACTCTGTTAGCTTTTAGATCCCCAGCTTTGCCCTCACATATAAATATGCACATCTGGTTATAAAAAAATGCTAAACTCGGTTGGTGCAATTAGAGAAATGGCTGACAGCGTGCTGGCTACATCCATGTTTTATACATAGTGTACGGGAGGGACACACTCAAAGATACTGTGACATGTCAAACACAACATTACTATAGATCTTTACGTACACAGTAAAAATGCCACACTCAGGATCTTATTGTATTATTTGTGACTTACTGGACACTCTGGCGCCTCTGAGGAAGAATTCATACAAAGTTGTGGCATCATCATAGATATGCGTCAAGGGACTGTCACTAGGCAGCAGAACTGATCGGCGTGCAAAATCTCCACCCTGATAAATGAAAATGAAGCAGATTGTGAATGCAGCAATAATAGCTGCAGTAACTGGAAAGCGTTCCTAGAAATCTTGAGAATAAATGATAGTAAGTAATTTGTGGGTCACATCATGAATCAACGTAACTATCCCGTATTCACAGTCTGCAAACATTTAGTCACGTGACTTTGATAGGCACTTGAACTGAACTTACTGGAACCTCAGCCGACTGCATCTGGAGGTCACAGACTGGTGGGAGGGCCTTGGGTCGTGTTGCCAGGTAATAGGTTGTTGCAGCAGCCACGGCCCCCATGCTGACTAACACAGGGATGGAGACATTCCTCGTGTACTGGCTGACATCCAGATCCGACAGCTTCTGAATGAACTCCTGGTTCAGCATGATATTTTTGATGAGGTGCTGTTTAATAAAAGTGACTGCTCTGCTCGTCCTAATTTAATGTGGTGTTAGACCGAATGTCCTGAGGTGTGGCTTCGAGTTATATGAAGGAGTGTGTGGCCAGGAGCTGACCTAGAAAAAGCAAAAGAAGAGAGCTCATTATTTTGTTTGCTTGAATCTTTTTAATCCAGAGTTTAAGGAGGATTTTTTTTTGTCTGGATTTTTGAGCTAAGACTGATCTGGGATGAGTTAAGTATTTCCAAAACTGTAATATGTAGTCATAAAGACTAAGCACACTTCCAGAAATGCAGAGCTGTTCCCTTGACTTTGAATATCAGGAAGGCACCTTGCACCATTGTTTAGGCTGTTTAGGTTATAACACGTTTACCAGTTCAGTTTAGTCTATTACTAGCAGCATGCTAAAATTATTCAACACAAAGCACATAGTGTGTAGTAGAGGCTGAAGGAAATGCCTTTTATTTTCCCAGGTATTTGGTAAGGCAACACAGAGGTACAGTGGTTAGCACTACTGCCCCATAGCAAGAAGGTCATAGGTTCAAATCCACCAGCTGCTGGAGCCTTTCTGTTTTTCTCTGGAGTTTGCATGGTCTCCCTGTGCTTGTGCGGTCTCGTTCAAGGTACTCCGGCTTCCTCAAAGTCCAAAAACATGTGTGGGTTGGATTAACTGGACATTCTAAACCGACCATAGCTGTAAATCGTTGTCTGTATCTCTGTGTTAGCCCTGCCATGGGTTACCAGTTTCAATGTAACCTGTTTAATGGTTGTTGTAATATTCCGGTCTGGATTAAATTGATAGACTGCTACCCAAAGAAAGCCCCAGTGATCTCGTAACTAAAGGGCTCATTTTCTCTCTTTTTCATTAATCTGATATCAGGTGTTGTAAATATTTCTATCTTTATTTCCATATACTGTCATGATTCTGGGGTTTGGCCCAGCGTTTTGCATTTTTGACTTGAGTTTTTCTTCACTTTGTCTCATATGTTGTTTTGGTCCGTTTTTCACCTTGGTATTTCAGTGTTTTTCTATGTTCTTATTTATCCAGAGTTTAGCTTTCCTTACTTGCCTCATGTTCCCCTTAGGTCCTGTCTGAATGGCTGTGTGTTTGTATCCCTTTGTGTTTGCGTCTCTGTATTCTGTCAAGTGTATGTCAAAGATGGTCACTTCCTGTTGTATTTTGACAGTCCCATGTTCTCGGTGCTTTGTTTGGTTTTGCTTAGATGTGTTATTAGTTTAATTTGGTTCACCTGTTGTTCCCTGCTGTCTCCACTCCCTAATTTCCTTATGCGTAGCATTAAAGCTGCCTCAAAATGTAGTTTTGTCTCATGCATCCTGCATGTGGGTCTAACTCCCCACAGAGGCACATATGACAGAAACATATCTTTCATATTTCTGTTTTTTTATTATTTTATTTCAGTATCTTTCTCTGTAACACAAAATGTGAGTTAAAGTTAGAAGGAAGCACATCCTCTAAGCAAATCAGCTTCACAAGGACGGTGCTCGTGGGGTCTGACCTCATTTGATTACCGCTGTTGCTAACCAAATGAGATCAAAACAGTTGGCGCCTTCACAACAGATGCTATCACTGGAGGTGGACCAGCACATCTGCTATTATATATCGGGCTGTAGCTGAATATCTGACTATTCAGAAATGTGTTTGTTGGGTAGGTATTCAGGGTTGAAGGATTCAGATGTTTGTCTTTTAAATCCCTCTCCTCATTCAGCAGTGATCATCGCACTTCAGCTCACCTGTTTCCAACATCCTGACTTTGGAGGTATTTTTTGCAACTTTTGGCTACTTTTTTTAACCACCTGGGGGAAAAAAAACAAAAACTATGAACAGAGCTGCTTCTGCCACCAAGATTTCAGCATGGAGAGCAACGGTCATCTCTCTCTACACCCAGACTGTCATGATGACAGATACTGATTGCTGATTATAACCAAATTTTCATTACAGAGACCAAATGAAAGACTGCTGCTTTTCCCATAGAGTAACAGCAAGTGAAACTGGTCAGCTGTGGCTCGTATTACAGTATAACTGGATCATATATCATAGATTTAACAGACTGCCACAGGTATCAGATGTAATGATCCCATTCTATTCCATTGTTGGTGTTTAATAGGTGGGGAATTAGTTCTCTGTGTTATAACAAACACACACTTAAGGTGGCAGACTACAAAGGCTGCTTAAAAATAAACAGATTAACAAGTGTGATATCTTCATGCGCGAACTGCAACTGGCCCACATCCAAGAAAACCTTGGCGGTGAAGACGATGACCTTAACTCTTGTCTGTGCTCTAAAACACAGACAAGACTTATCACATCAACAAGTTAGATCATGGTCTTGATTTCACAACTCTCTCCAGGTCTGAAAAATGAAGCCACTGCAAGGGCTATGGTTGCAAAAAAAATATCAGATTGTATGGAAGTGTGAGAAAATGGCCCTATTCAAACATAATTATTACCTCAGTTGGTCAGGTGCTTTCACTTTCTGTTAATTAACATAAGAAGCATAACAAAATACCTCACTCAAATGTTAAAGCTATTGCTTATCTTTCACAAAAGAACACCAGTGAAATTACAGAGTGCTCATTTCTTTGCAAGTGGTTAAAATTATGAATTCAACTAATTCACTGCATATATACTAGCGGGCACTGGTACAAAATAAGTGGAAATATCATTTATGGCAAGAAACAGTCACACAAACTGTTGATGCCCAATGTTTACACTGGATCTAATGTTCTCTCTGTGACAGTTTTACATTTTGCATTTTTTTAAAGTAATATTTTTATTAATTTGGCGGACCATTCACCAGTTCAATTCAGTTTTATTTATATAGTGCTAATTCACAACAACAGTCGCCTCAATGCGTTTTGTATTGGAAGGTAAAGACCCTACAGTGTTAGAAAGAAACTCCAACAATCACGTGACTCCCTATGAGCAAGCACTTGCTGACAGTGGGAAGGAAAAACTCCCTTTTAACAGGAAGAAACCTCTGGCAGAACCAGGTTCAGTGAGAGTCTTTCATCTGCTGCGACTTGTTGGTGGTGACAAAACAATAGGAGAGAGAGCTGCAGTTTAATAATTGCTAATGATTAACAACAGTGGTGTGTAAACACATACATACTGAAAAGAGGTGAGTGAAGAAGAAACACTCAGTGCATCATGGGAACCCACCCAGCAGCCAAGGCCCATTGCAGCATATCTAAGGGAGGGTTTAGGATCACCTGATCCAGCCCTAACTATAAGCTTGGTCAAAAAGGAAAGTTAGAAGTAGAAAGGGTGTCTGTCTCCCGAATCCAAATTTGGTGCTGGTTCCATATTAGAAACCACAAGTAAGCCTGCAGCCTGAGAGCAAAGTGCTCTGTTAGGATAATATGTGTGTTCAGTAATTACTGTCCCATAACTGTCACCAATGGGAAAATAATAAATGTTAAAATGTAGCACAAAAAAATGTAAGCAAACCAACTCAGTTTTGTCAGTTTTAAAGGTATAAAGTTTATAATTTACCAAAAATTATCTTCTATTAGATACAGCATCACACCATCCATATTTCATATTGTGTTAAGGGTAACACGGGATAATACACAGTGATTTCCCTTGGAAGTTTTATTTCCTAGCACGTCACATGACATTAACCCTGAGCCATTCTTTTAAACTGGAATAACCTGTAAAAGACTGGGCTTGCTATGAGTACTAACTGTACAACAACTAATAATGACAGGATAATGCAAGAATTACACAGCACTATTTCTGTATTCCTCTGTATGTTTCTCTATGCTCTGTCAAGTTCTCACCCACTAACCTGAAGCAGAGAGCAGCCAGGTGAGACACCCTCACCTGATCGTCCAGTGACAGTGATACTGCTGTTCTTACTGCTGCTACAGCCGCCACGTGCTCTGCCTTCACAAGCGAGATGTACTAAACTACTGCCGGCACAGCAACAAAAACTCTTTTAAAAGGTGATGTGTACCCTCAGCTATTCTGCCAATCAAAGGTCAGGTTTGCCCAAGGGAGCGCTCTGATTGGCTGGCTCCCGCAAGACGATCAGTCTGACTCAAAGGCAAACAATCAATGAATTTATCTGCAATTTAATCAGATAGTGAAGGCTGGGGGACCAAATGATGCAAGTTTAATCTTGTTCCAATTACACAAAACCAAATGCATCTTTAAAATGAATACAGGCTGTTTGTCTGATGACACGTCTCTTTCAAGTGTCGCTGTGTTTCTTGTACAATGACAATAAAGTTTCTTCTCCTTCTTTTCTCTTTGTTTCAGTCTCACACACTTAAAGCCTTGTTACAAAAGACAGCAGGTTCCCGTGGCGGCTCAGTGCCGCCTTCACCTTTGCCACAGTGACCTATGACCCACATGTGGTCAACTGAGATGATTAAGCACAAGCTGAGCAAAGGAAAAACTGTATGACCCAGTGGAAGCTGTCCTGTTGACCCAATAACTTGTGAAAAAAAATACACGTTCACTTTCTGTCAAAAGACACATCGATGGTGGTGAGCATGCAGCTGAAGTTGGGGCTTCAAAATGCACAGTTTACAAACCGGTGATGTCACTGGTCTCAGAAACATTGCAGCAGTGCCATTCATCGAACATTTGTGAAGTAAAGCATCAGCTAAAGCTATAAAGGCCCATCTTGGAGTCCCGTCTTAATGAGTTCTGTGTCAAAATAGTTTTAATATTTTTTATATTTCAGTAAATGTCATCAATATACTGTAGCTGACAAGCCATAAGCCAAAGGTAGGTAAACTCTTCAGCACTTGATTTCTTGAACTCTGGGCATAATGTGCTGGGATGAAAGTGTGTAATCTTACATGAAGCTATTTTCTTTCCTGTCTTGACTGTTAAATATTTACATATTTGTATTTATCATGTGAACACTGTTCTGAACAACATTTAATCTCAGGTCAGCATACATACCTCATGTGGTTAGAGTATGGCCAAACCAGCAGAGAACTTTGAACTTCCTTTTTTAAATCCTGTCTACATAACAGTGGATGGTCACCAAGTACACCTACTCAAGTAGTATACTTGCGTACTACACTCATCACAAATGGAGTGTGGCAGTGGGCTCCTCTGTATGTGTGAAAAAGAAAAACCTGTCCCTGTCTTGATAGATTGAAACTTGAGCACTTTCAGGGTCTTCCCTCTAATTCATTTGGAGATGTAGCCCAAAAAAAATAATTAAAAAAAGACACAGTAATAGATAGCATAAAAGATGGATGTATCTATTGCGATGCCATCCACTTAAGACCTGACACAAGACCTGTGAGATGCACCGGGCCCTTCAGCTGATCCATCCACTGCTCACTGAAGCCTCATGAGAAATGATCTCAGTGGAGGGAGTGGCTGTTTACAGCTCCCCTTTCATTATTATTATTATAAGTCTCTGCATGCCTTTATCTGCTTTTTTTCATACCTCCCAGTCCACCATCACTTATCAAATCTGATAAGTGATGGCGCCCCCTGGGTGGGATTTGTACCATACTCTTTACTGTGAGAAAGGATCAATTCACAGGACCCAATCAAAGTACCGTGAATATCAGCCAATCAGAAACAAGTCACCTTTCCCCTGAAACCCTGCAGCGGTCCCGCTGAAGCCAGGATTACGCCTCCATTTACCTGCAAGAGGCACTAATCACCCTCCCTAACAACCACAACACACACACACACACTCACCACTACAGTGTGCATAAATGCCAAAGTGATGGCGCACAGCATTTTAAAAACAGTTCTACCAGGTACCAATTATTATTAACGGCACGTGCGCGTGCAATAACAGGTTAGTAAGTTAAATCTTGCAGTTTTTCTGTCACGTGCAAACGTTTCGCGCGTTTTCGCTAAACCCCAATTAACTTACCTGAAATGTGAATGGAGCTCCTTTGATGGTCTTTTTAACAGGATGTACTCTATTAGTACACTTTTCAGTATACTGTATAAAATAGCAAACGTAATACAGTTTAGATCCGCAGTAATTAACACGCAGTAACTCACCTGAGCTGCTGTTACTTCACAACTGATTGCACCACCTGCTTCTCGCGCCTCACTACGCGCACACCTGACCGCGGTTTTACATAAGTTTAAAACTTCCGGACACACGTTTCACAATAAAAGCGCATATGGTGAAAGTGTGGGTGCATTAACATGCCGCACTCATGATTCCACACCACACCTGCCTGTACAAAGGGCAGAGTGTAAACTGCCCTCCCGTTTCTGAGACTGTGCGTCTTTTATTTAGAGTTAATGAGTAATTGTCAATATTTAACCTGCACTGTCCTGAACTCTGATCACCGGCCTTCACACTTTGAATCTGTGTGCAGTGCTTTGATTTTAAATATATGCGCAATAAAATGATATCATGTAATTTCACTGTATAAAGTGATTGTTCATTGTCTGACAAATGGCAACTGAAGCTGCAATCCTACACACTCATGGGATGATAATGAGCAGAAAAATAATTGACCAATAAAAGCTTAAAAAAAAAAACCCACACACATTTTAAATGACATGACTCCGAACTCTGAAATATGATAATAATCCATTTGCAAATAAACCACTCTACATGATGACACCTTCTTATGTGCATTTCAGTAAAAACCAAACCAGGCATCTACATAAATTAAAATAAAAAGCTCAGAACAGAAAACATCCACGTTTCTTGGGAGTTCATCACTAAAGCGTGACACATGAAAACCTTAAAACATGTGCAAGTGAAGTGTTATTAACTGCACTGCAAAAAATGCAAAAAATGCAAACAACGATTTAGAAATAATTAAAAATCATAAATAAAATTTATTTTGACCCCAGTTTTCACAGACCAACAAAGCCTTGTTACAATGGAATGATAAACACTATAAAAAATGACATTTTGGACAAATCTTTGCAACTGAATACGGATCCATTTTGTTCCACTGATACTATAAACACACATAAATGTGCTGTACAACCACGAGCTGTTTGCTGGACACTGGATCAGTTTGAAAGAGGATATCACGTCTCTAGGACGGGTGAAGAAATACTTCAGTCAGTTCAATCTGCTTATTAGGAATCCTTCAACATTAACATAGCTTACATGAGAACAACTATGATATTAAATAACACTGTTTTCAAGCTCCCTGTTGTGTTCTACAACTAAAAACGACTAGTGTAATAAATTAAATACTAAGGGAATCTGCAATACTGACATAATTTACAGTTATTATAAACTGTAAACTCACTTATTCCCCAGACGTCAACATTCAAGCCATTTCAAATAAAAAGTTCAGTCCTTCAAGAAGCACTTTGTTAAAAATATCCTACAACTCTTATGTCATTTCTTTCCAGTGCCTCAAAATGTGTAACGAAACTCTTCATATCAGGAAGGATGTGCTTTGGAGTGAAACCCTTTGGCGGTTCAGCTATGGCAGAAGGAGCAGTGGATCCCCCCGTCAGGTCAGTGATCGTTCCCTCTCTAACCAGCCTTTGCAGGAGCTCAGTCTCTCTGTCCACATTGTGCATATTCTGCTGCAGCATGATGCTCATGGGCAGGTGGTCGTAGTAGTGCAGTGGCACCATGTGCTGGGAGAGGTTGTAGCCAAAGCCTGCCAGGCTGACCTCGTCGCACAGCATGCTGGCTAAAGTCAGCGCAGACACGCCCAGGGTGGGAACATTCTGCAAATACGTATTTTAAAAAAAGGAGTTAAACTTTTATTAAGAGACATGCTAGTGGCTCCACTGACTCCTGAACCTTCCATATGAAAACAGACACAATATGAATCTAGTACTGCAATAGTCAAAAGTTAACACAAGGGGGAGTCACTCCAACATAACACACTGTTAATTGTTATATGCTGCAACATGCCCAAAGGGACTTGTTTTTGCACCGCCTGATATAACTTGTTTTCTATTGGTGTCATGGGGCGGGGTGGGCTGCATGGTGTGTGTCTGTGTGTTTCCAGGTGGTCCGGTGGGCAGGTGGTTGTGTCTCCGCCTTCGTGGCCAAGGTGCACACCTGTAGCTGTTTATCAGTCAAGGCCTGGAGCATTTACGATTGGCTGAGACGATGACACACCATCAGACTGTAAAACCTCCATGGTGGTAATCCAGTTAGCTCGCCTTCTGTGTATTATTCCCGTCTGCCTGTCCGTAGCCTTGCTCTCTCCTGATCATCAGTTTGGTCCTCTCTGCTGAATCATATTACTGAAATCACACACCAACTCAGCCTCGCCACGGAGCCAGCATACTCGGCCACCGCCTCTCCAGCCTCCACCGACCTGCCCCATGAATCACGCCAGTCTGCACTCACCCCCGGCCACCGGACCCTGGAAACTCCCGCCAGACCAAACCCCGGCAAGTTTCCCCCCGAGCCTCGCTCTCCGAGTAAGCCCATTCATTCCCCTTTAACGCACTACCACAACACGGCCCTGATCAGATTTTTAAAAACACACCTTTCACTGTGTATGTGAACCATTTATTACCTGGTCCCAGCCCCACAGGCGTGGCCTGGGTGGAGGGTATTTCAGAAGAGCAATACGTAACTGAACGAAGTACAGGCAAAG